>JACGCM010000454.1:0-47418 GCA_014058105.1 Kingdonia uniflora
CTAGCATTGCAGGAGCACGCTCCCGCTAGCCACGAGGTGGAAGGTCACTGAACGGCCTCTCAACCAACTTAGGAGCACTCCAGCTAGTACGTGTAAGAGTACGCTCCGCTAACCATGAGGTGAAGGTCGCTGGACGGCCTCTCTACCAAAATTAGGAAGCCTCCAACTAGCATCAACAATTCAGGTCGGATACGAGCTCCCTTGTGCGACGAACACGTCTAGGGCGGGTACTCGCCCAACAACCCCAAACATACTGAACCGGAGTCACTATTTGTCAAACCCTCCCATAAATAGACAGGGAAGGTAACTTAAGAGGAGACTTTTCGGGAGAATAGCCTCCTCCTCAAGAAACCCGAATAGCCAAGAGGTAGAGGAAGTGGAAGAAGAGACCCAAAGAGAGTCGAGTGGTGCCTCCTCCGGGGAGACTGTCAAGCCAAAAATAATTATACGTATTGTCGTCCTGGAGAAGATCTTGGGACTGCAACAGGTTTATTGTGTAAGGAATAATTTTAGACCACTTCGAGCTAACCGAATTAGGCATTACAATACCTATGAGGGTAACACCTGTGAGGAAATAGGACATAAGATCACTACAACGATTTAAATAATTTGCAAATAGAGAAGTAGCACATATATTAGTTTATACATTGTGACGGAAACGACGATGGGATCGTTGTGTCAAATCAAAATCCCACATCAAAAAAATGGAGTGCCATATCAATTATTTCCTCGGTGGGAAAATTAAATGTTTTTTATGTTTTTTGAGCTCTTCGTCTTGCAAGCTATATATTACCACCAGTCCTCCACTCAGGAGCACAAGTACGCAAGAGTTAAGGTAAGTAAAGGTGTGGGCTCGTCTGAAGTACCACACTTCTTCGCCTTATTTACCAGGCTCCACGAGGACATACTTTAATTGTGGGGACAACGCCCAATCTTATAACCACATGACCGTCTACGCAACCCAATGTAATGAGGTGACACAACTGGTTAATTTAAACGACAACCCATCATTTACCCTATAAAATTTCGTATTCATCTGACTAGGTGTTCGTCCAAATGAGTTTAAATATTCTTCATCAATTGTCCAAATGGAATCGAAGACCATATCGAACTGCCCAAAGTAGTAGATGCACTGGTTTGGTACCAAAGTAAGAAACTCAGGCCAAATCCATTCATCACTCCAACTCACCCTGGCACACTCGTTGAGAACGTCCATATATTCCATTTTTATCTCATCGGTCTCATACTCGACAAGGGAAGCAGGTAGCCTCCACTCAATAGGGTAAGACCAAAACGTTTCCAATGCCCCCCTAGTATGACCACTAATAATTTTCTCGTAGGCCAAGTCCCCCAACACTCACCTTCATGGCAAAAAGTCCATACGAGACTCAGCCTCCACGACATACGGGGCTGAAGTGCCTGCCTCGTGGTCATGGTGACTTTCCCACACAGGGGGTACAGTACACGGGGGCCTTACAGACGACCCTTTTGTCGAATCGTCACCAGATAAGTTCATCCCTTGTCCTGAGGGTTTTTAGTCAAGGGCATGCGCGACTCGTATAATATCGGCGGTCGTACCTGCATGGGCCAGGTGCAACGGCTAGACTCAAAATGGTCTAAACACGGGCATAAACAGCGATAATCACCTTGTTAGTAATAACTTAGTAAGAAAATATATGGTACAATATCATGAAACCTATGGGACCCATCATCTAAGAGGTAATCCTCGCATACAAGCGGACATCCTACTAGCTACGACCCTAGCATTAATGGAGGCGATATAAAATGGTGCAAATCAAAATTGCAAAACTTGATTTTTAATGTTTTAAAGGGCATAACAAGCAGTTTATTTAAGAATTCACTTAGGTAGGCACTCAGCAACTAAAACATTCGCCCGTCTCTCACAAGGAGGCAGCCATCCCAGTAGATACGCTAGTAGTTAAACGAAAATAATGTAAAATTAGGTTTATTGCAAAACAAAACACTGTCATAAACCCAACATAGCGACCACATGAAAAGTGAACACAGGAGATCGAAATAAATAGTTTTACCCAATAAAAACAAAAACAAAACACATAGCAAGAGAAATACAGCTCACCGAGTACAACGAATGCAATTGTCATAAAGCGATGTGAAAACAAGTTATTCTTGGACAAGAAACTCATAGATCCAAACAACAGTAATGGCAGAACGAAAATGAGTGGGAAAGAAAAAGAGAATAATAGAGATAAGAAATAAAATAAAATGGTTAAAACTCTTAGATGGAGGGGGAAGTTGAAAAGATGGCACCCACATTTGAGCAACACACGTTTCTCAACCGCATTATTTATAACAGCTAGTGCACGCTACCTCGAAACACACAAAACTGGCTACTTTAATAATAGACACAATCATGATAGGTGCGGATACCTAGGAATAATGGTTCAAAGCCTTTCAACTTCTACGGGCATGCCCTGTTACCCTACGGGACGATACCCGCTCAAAGGTGATAAATCCTATTTAAAAGCAATTTTCTAAGAAAAAGAGGTGAATGTTCCTTGTTTTAAATAAAGCCACATGTATATTACCAAAGCCTATAACCCTGACAGGTGAACTCAACCCTCCCTTGTCCTCACAGAGAGCGTCTTTGGGGAGAGCTTGTTTAACGACCCATACGCCATGTTAAAAGTAGTTATGCAGACAAGAATACTTTATGTCAAGCCCACGAGGAAAGGTGAAGCCTAAAATCCTGCGGGGGTGATTTAGACTTTACACAGGTCTCATGAGCTCGAGTACCTCTAGGTCCAAAACCCTCCCTATAAATAAGTAAGGATGGGGACCTAAGAGCTAACCTCTCTTTTTTTAATCTACCTCCACCTACTAAATTCTAGTAGCTCTTGAGGAAGAAAGAAGAGAGGCCAAGAAAGAGTCGAGTCGTGCCCTCCTCTGGTGAGAAGTGTCAAGCCCCAAACTAAGAACGACTTATTATCGTCCCTAAGAAGATCTGTGGGACTGTAATTGAAGTATTTATTCTCAACTCTAATAAGAATAAGTTTACCGGGAAGATACCGACATAGATGGAAAAAGCATCTTAAATCTTCTATTTATTATCGTTCTACAATCAAATAAGTTTGATGGTGAAATTCATTTGGAACTCAATTATCTCACTTCACTTCAAATCTTGGACCTGTCGGACAACCATCTATCAGAAACTATACCAAGATGTACTTTTTATTTGACTAATTAAATAAGTTCCTTACTCCTAATCAACATGAAAATATTAAGAATAAGGTACCACTCAAAGTGGCCAATAGAAAATTAAAATACCTTTTAGCTACTGCCTAAATAAGTACCCTATTCCTAATACACGCAAAATTATGTTTTTTTTCCAAGACAAACAAATCACGTTCAAAAATATGTAAGATTTCTTCATTCATTTTTATTTTTTTTAAAATAATTTTGTTTGCAAATTTCCATGACTTATATGTGACTATTAAGGGCATTCCAGAGAATTTTTTACAACATTTGGAGGTGGGCACCGATGAATAATGGGAAAATCCTTAATTAAATAGACAATAATTAAGGATTCTATGGTAACGTAGAAGGTGAAAGAGTGCGACATGAAACATAAGGTACTTAAATAAGTCCCATGAGACTAACCAACTTGAAGTAGTTTAAAAGCTCATAAAAATCGTGGATTACTTCAACTCTTTTTTTCGTCTCTGAATTATATCTTGCCTATCAACTCTTCAAACTTGTGTTTCCAAAAGTCAGTTGATCATGGATAGACTTATAAGTTATAACTATTACTTTGGAGTACTGGATTAGTTCCGGCAAAGGAGATTTGTTCTAATTTGATTCCTTCTGAAATTGATATACAAACTCTTCTGAGCATACAAGGACTAAAAGATTCTCCAAACTAACTATCATCCTGGACTGGTTATGATTGTTGTACATGGATGGGAGTCACCTGTGGCAACACAACTAATCATGTTGTTCAACTTAACCTTCAGATTCAATAGTTGAATGGTGAGATGAGTCGGCCATTATTGGAGTAAAAATGATTTCGAAGGAAACTGTATTACCTCAATTCCTTGGTTCACTTAACAAATATTTAAATTTATCTCGAGCGGGTTATGTTGGTGGTGAGAATGTGTGATGGGTTTATCATCTTTCTTCTCTGAAGCACCATGACATGAGAAGGCTCGACTTAAGTAGCTCATCCGATGGTACAGATACTAAACACGCTCCCTTCTTTACTTGAATTATGTCTGTCTCATTGTGAACTTCAATAATTTCATTGGCTTTCAAATGTTAACATCAGATAGAAGTAAAACAACTTCGGTTGGATAACCAACTCCAAGAGCTTTCCAATGATATATGGCATGTCTTTAGGAGATGTCCCAATCGCCGAAAATAGCACATTAAAACTAGGCAATTTCACAGCCAAAAGCGGCATTTTTTTTATGATGTCCTAATAATATATATTTTTATTTTTTATTATTATCCTATATGACATCATCATTATCCACTGTGACGTCAGCAGTGGCACGTGTCGAGCTCACGTGGCACGCTGTCGTGGTATGGCAGGTGCGTGACATGTGTGACGTGTGGCATGACATGTATGGCATGCCTGGCACATACATGGCACATGCGGCATGCCCAACACATGTGGTACGTGGCAGTCATCGGAGTGACACGTAGCAGTCGTCGGACTGTCACCGACCGATCACCGGAGACTGACCGTCGGCCAGACATTAGAAGTTCGCTGGAATATTTGCCCGAATATTAGCCGGACGGTCACCGAAATATTCCCCGACGGTCACCGGAGTAGTGACGTGGCACGTGTATGTACCACATGTGCAGTTCGTGTGTATGACATGTGTGTGCGGCACATGTGACTCGCGTGTGTGGCACATGTGCGTCATGTGCGTGTGGTACGTGTGTCCGTACGTGCATGACACGTGGCTGACCGGGTCAGACCGGTTCAGACCAGTCAATCCGATCCAGGCCTTGACCGAGATCGAGTCAGACAGGTCCAGATACTAAAACGTCTCATAGTAGCCCAATATTTGTTCAAATTAAACCCAATTTTTTTTAAAAAAATTCCTATTGACTGGACCTACCCTGTGGGGGGCCCATTTTGGATTTTTTTTTTGCAAAATATTTTTAAAAAAAATTAGAAGATGTGACTCGTATAGGAATATTGGCTAACTTATCTGTGATATAAGTACATGGTGTAATACCTATTTAAGTATCTTACGATATCTAATAGAATATTACTGATATGCCCCTAGGATACTAATTATCATGATCAGAGATCACAGATAATACAAAACCAAAACTAATTTAGCATACGATAATATATCTAAATCACAGTTATTTATTACGGACAAATAACTAGAGCTCAATTGGGAATTAACTTAGTCTTATTTCTAAAAACTTGGTGTCTGAGGAACTAATTTTTTGTATCTAGGTCCAATTAGATGTTACATAATAATATTTAGAGGAATATATGCATTAATAGCAACCTATAGTACCCTAGAATGTTAGTTCAAAGACATACATAATCAACCTATCTTGTGAACCCAGCAAACTTTGGGATGAGACTACTTATCAGCTAAACATCTAATACCCCTCATTTTTGTAGCAAATAGGGTCATTTGGCTAGATTATACCTACCTTTATAGAACTTGAGGGCTTAGAACACCCTAGTTCTCAGAATAAGGATATCACACATCTAGTAGTTTTGAATAGCAATTTTGGCTAATATTCTATTAAAACACACATCTAAGATTATGATCGTCATTTTTACAGGGTAAAATTTGTGATTTAATTATTATAAAAGAATTTCACGAGTTTTAGAATATGAACATGTTTAACTATAATATGATTGGGAATCAGTTATTTATCTTTATTCTAAGTACTATTGTCTTTAATGCAATTGATGTGTTGATCAAGTACTACTACTGGTATTGATCTACATACATAATAGATGTTTGTAACACTAAGAACATTGAGTATTTCCCATACTATAATTTCTATTTCAGGTACTAATCAACTTCACCTGTATGGATACTGAAATCCATCTGCTATTGTAAAATCTGGACAAGACAATTGTTGAGAACAATGAATCTCTAAATAACAAAGTTAGAGCTTTGTTTGGCACACTCGCTTCCATATTTAGGAAGGCCTGATAATGGAATAACTTATACTATGATAGTATTATACGACTGCGGCAAAAATTTTATTCGGCTGTTCAACTCTACTACAATCTCACTTGGAGAAATAGTTGAGGTAAATATAGATATTGAGAATATTCTATTCCAATTCCTACGCTTTAAATATTGCGCTTCCAAGGCAACATTTGATAGATCACTGTGCACGCATATCTAATTCACGTTTTCCACATTTATGAGCAAAATAATGCACTACTGGTTATGAACCTCAAGCTTATGCCTACTGAAAGTAAGCATGTGACAAGGTCACACAATATTAGGTCTAGTGATAGGGGAAGTTGCAGACAGGGTCACAACCATAAATTAATAAGAGGTGGTAACGACGGTAGGATTCAAATTTGGTCATCAGTAACCTGAGGCAAGGGGAACAAGAAGTTCACCAATGGACCTAAATGGAATAGGAAGAATTCTACAATAGATATGAGATAGTCGGGTACGGGATTGCAAGGTACCCCAAATGATCCAGAGAGATCAGCCCAAAACTTATTACGTAATCGCAACAAGCATAGACCACGCTACGGCAGAGTCTGCAGCTTTAGATTCCTCCCATGATACCAATGTTGTATTGGATTAAGTTTTAAGAATGAACAGTAATAAATTCTCAATAGATGAATGGTGTCACCTAGAGAGTATTGCCAAGTAGTAGTTTTACTTAATAAAATAGTAGTTTTACTTTATTAGTTCTATCATTGACTGAGTTGGGAACTCTTTAGTGTTTAGTTTAATAGATTGCTCATGACATACACTGGTTTGGTATCCCATCTATGTGAGATTGTTTTTTGATTTTATTTTATGAATGTATTACTTAGGAAGTAGTTAAATTCTATGTATGATAGTTGATCTACTATATACAACCCACCTATGGATCTATCTACTCATTGAGCATGACCGATAATCGAAAGAGTGGCGACACATGTCTAAAAGACATTAGTACCATGCACACGGTCCTTTTAAGATATGCATATATTTCATGTCTAACCTTGTGCATTATGGATGGCACGAATATCATTGGTTTGGCCAACATGATAAAATTCGCTAAGTGTGTCACGTTATTACTCTCTAACGGTATAATATAGGGTATCTCGTCCACTTCATAAACTAGTAAATTCAACCAGATTTTATTGAGTTTAGGGAGATACATGATAATGCTTATCATGTAATGACTATCAGAAAAAATGATAGACAAGGTTCTGTATATTCACTCAATGTTTAAAGGTTAGCACAAGCTATTGGAATAGTTTTTAATATACTGCTTAGGGTTCGGATAGTGAGGAGGATTCTCAGGATTACATCTCAACTTTCCTTAATAGGAGAGAAGATCTAGAGAATATACGTGTAATGATTGCTTTCGAGGAAAGTCTAGTATTTCATCCTAGTATGACCAAAGTGGAGTGGGATCTCCAGCCTTTGCTCTAAACGCATCCATGGAGACACATATGGACATTTCCATCTACATAGTCCCCTTTAAATATTTATGGTCATAAAAGACGTATCTTGGAGATGGTCTTACGTTTGCCTACTCATAAAATCTAGGAATACATCATTAGTATGACTTTTCACTTAAATCATTCGATCGCAGGCTCAGTTCCTGGATTAATCGATTAATGTTGATCAAAACGACTTGACGGGGGCTGGAGAGTGTCTCACAGGCTTTTGATAATTATTTTACCGCTACATGGGATAGATGATTGAGCATCGTGAGTACCCCATACCATACCCAACTCGGGATTGGCGGAGAACCTATTCAAGCAATTTAGAATAATCGTTAGGCCACTGTTATTCTGATCACAGCTTCCAGCTAGTGTATGGGATATGCATTCTTGTTCTCACAACGCTGATTAGGGTTTGTCCCTTAGCAAATCATCAAATTATTTTTCCCCACAAACGACGAGTAACTGGGTCGGAGCCCGGTGTCTCCCATCAACGAACATTTGGATGTTTCGTATAGGTGTTCATCACACCCCCAATGTATGAAGATGGGACCCACAACGTCGGCCTGGAATAATGTGGGCTACGATTTACATTTATCACTGGATATTTGAATCCACTGGCGACGTATATCCTTCAGGGCAGATAATTGTCACTTTGATAAAACGATATTCACAACATTGGGGGGAGATATAACAATCAATGTTGAGGATGTTTCCAAGAGGTCATGAAAAACACCATCGTTGTCTCATCTAGATCCCTATATATAAGTTAAGTGAAATTAAGTTCAACGGATTAGAAACCTCCAATAGGTCGCAAATGATTTGCTAGACGCATTCATAGTTATTATTAAAGTTCCGTAAGTGTATGTACCTGCAAGTAATACACCTATACAGCAAAACATTCCGGAGGAACTAGTATTGCAGCAGAACGTTCTAGGGGAATTAGTACCGCAAACAAATTTGAGGCTCGCGCTTAGTGCAGAGCACCGTTCGAAAAAAAATATTCTGAGCCGGGGAGCTCCAAAATAAGGAACAAATATGACTAATGGTGTAGCTGGTTCATCAAGAATGGAGCCACCCATTGACGAGGCAATAGTAGCTACGCGACCAGTTGATGCATTACGAGGCTAGCCCGGTGAGGCACATATGTATGATAATATTGAGATCTCGATCTATTAAAAGTTTGTAATAAGCACAACGTAGGATCATTCAGTATAGATTTGTTGACAAGGTATTCATATTCGCTGCTGTGCTCGCCATCAAGGATGAGGAATCAGAGCCAAAATGGGCATCTGGAATCTAAACGGAGCTCAGCTTGTTATCATAATGCGAAATGATATAATTGAGTATGTCGGTTATAAATGGGAAAGGTACGGAAACATAATTAACTCGAAGAGATAATTTTTCAAGACAAGACTAGTTACCCAGGAAATCTTTAAGAGATCTGGCATCGAGTACAGTATGACCTATTACCCAATTATGGACGCTATAATATTTTAGTACTAATCAGTCTGTCAAGTTGTCGGGGACAAGATAAACATGCGTCTGATATAAATACCGCGTATCTATATGGGAAACTAGATACGAATATATACATGAAGCTACCTGGGAAGGTATAAGCTTCTGGAAGCAATTAAGCCCGACACACGAGGTGTGTACGTAATAAAACTGGAAAAGTTATTATTAATTTGAAACAATAGGCCCATGAGACATAGTAAGTTGACTGAGTATTTAAAGGTCGGGGACTTTGTAAATATTCTTATCTGTCCATACATTCTTATTTAGAACATAAATATTGGCTTCACTCATCATAACAGTGTACTAAATGATTTGAATATCATTAGACCTCCGAGGGAGATTGTGAGAGCCACCAAATATCTTGAGAAGGAATTCAAAATACAAGACCTTAGGAAATCAAGAGTGTCTCGATTTGTAGATCGAACATCTTGATAGTGGCACTCATACACCAAGTAATATCTATAAGAAGAATTATCTAATACTTTGATATAGATGTAGCACACGGTGCTAAGTCGTTTATTGCGCGTCTATCATTTGGGTGTGGACAATGACATCTTCCACCATCCTAATGGGGTGAGAAACTCCTAAGGCTATGACGCCATAGTTAGGTGGTGTTTTACTATAGTTAGCTGGGTATACTAGACCCAATGACTCATTCATAGCAAGCTATTTGGCTTACCATAGTTCGATTCCTACCCAAAGGCACTAGAATGGGATCAAGCACATTCTGAGATATCTCATAGGCACAAAAGACTAGGGTTTTTTCTATCCACAACTTGGTAAATGGGAAATTATAGGATACGCCGATGCAGGATACTTGTCAGATCCATATAAGGGCCAATCACAATCAGGTTGTGTTCTTGTATGGAGATACTACAATTTCATGGCAATCAGTGAAGCAGACAATGGTTACTACATCCTCAAACCACGCAGAGATTCTTGCACTACATGAAGCTAGCAGATAATGCTTCTGGTTGCGGTCTATGATCAACTACATCAACAGGAGTTGCGGTCTGAGTTCTATCCAAGATAAACTGACGATACTTTATGAAGACAATGCAGCTTGGTTCGTTCAAATTAAGGGCAAATTTATTAAAGGTGACACAACAAAACATATTTTACCAAAGTTCTTCTACATATATGAGTTGCAGAAGGCGAATGAGATTAACGTTGCTCAAGTTCATTCAGAAGACAACCTGGCTGATCTATTCACAAAGGCTCTTGCATATCCTACGTTCAAGAGATTAGCTCATGAAAACAATATGCAAAGTTTACAAGATTTATTATCTCAAGGAGATCAACGTCAGGGGGAGTAGTCCCAGCCTGACGTGGACACATGCGTGTTGAACTCTTTTTCTGAATAGCGCAGCATTTTTCCTAGGAGGTTATACTGGGTGGAGGTTTTAATGAGGCAATGTATACGCATTCACAACTCATACAAGGCATATGATTGTACTTTTTCCCTGCATAATTTTTTGCCCAAGAGAGTTTTGCTAGGCATAGGTTTTAATGAGGCAAGTCATCCTAGTCTGGAATACCCCAAGGGGGAGTGTTAGGAGTTGGGTCCAAACCTAAGCTAGAAACCCAACAGGGTTGGGGTGTCCTATACGGACTCCTAACAAGCCCATAGGTCTATTAGGGTTATGGGGAGAGTTTGAGTAGATTGGGTAACTTATATTGTAGGGTTACCTATATATATCTCTGTATGTTGTACAAAGAAGACAATTATGATGAATCAATAAATCTCTTTCTTTCTCTCTCTCTCCTATTGTTCATAAGCTATATTATTAGATTGCTCTAGATTTATCATCTTCCAACATCTCCCAACTTTCTAAAGTTATCTGCCAGATTACCTATTTGACAAAGCCTGTTTCAACTTTCAAGGAGATACAGATTATAGAGTGAAAGAAGAAGAAAATAGGGTTTTAAAGTACAATCAATTTCAATTCCTCTGATTACTCAGGTAAAATCGACAATCCAAATCTAGCACGATATCTTTTTTGCACTTCACATCTGATTTCTTTCTTTTTGCATTTTTTTTAAACAGCAAGAAATCGCCCAATAAGTTGAAGATAACGAAGGATTTTAAGCTGGGATTATCGTATTAGGAAAAATGAATTGTTGATGCAAGTAATGGGGGAGAGGTTACTGGGAGATGTTGATACTTTGGAGGAAGCACGGGGCAGATTGCACACAATAATCGAAAAACTTACATCTTCATGTTTGTTGTTAAAAGGGGATAAAGATGGATACATAAAAATGTATGACATTGTTCGTGATGTAGCCATATCAATTGCATCGGAAGAAAGGATGAGGCTTGTCACGAAAGCTGGTCTGGGTTTGCACAAGTAGCCTGAAATGGAGTTAGGAAAATGCATACGGATGTCGTTGATGGGGTCTCGAGATGTTGATGCTTAGCTTGATAGGGTGTCGCATACGGAAGTTGCAAAAAGAGATGAGAAGATTGACCAATCTAAGGTTGTTAAATTTGTCATATTCTTGACATCTTGAAACTATCCCAGCATATGTGATATCACAACTTAACAACGTGTAAATACCAACACTTTTGCATAGTAATTTACGACTTGGCGCATGTGTCATACTTTGAATGAAAATTACGACTTCCATTAGAAGTCGCAATTTTAGAACCCCTGTCGTTTTAATTTTTTTCTTTCTTATTTATGCCTTAAAACATACGACTGTTTTTGGAGTTGTAAAACTATTTTAATTTAGACACTTGATCAAGCCGCTTTATTTGATTAGCAATATACAACTTTAATTTTTCTCCCCCAAAACAAACTCTTGTGCCAACAAGGAGGAATCGTCCACTTTCTTTCTAGAACGAACACTGTAGGTTGACTATGGTGTATATGTCTTTAGAATAGAGTTTTGAGCCGTAGTTAAATAAGAGTACTACTCCTTTAGTAGTTTTTTGAGGCTCTATAAAGAAATAGACAAAAGACGTCGTAATTAAATAAGGGCAGGCGCCTACAATAAATAAGGGCTACTATGTCATCCAAATAAAGTTATGTTTTACAATAATGACATAAATTGGTCTTATTTCAGATTTTATCAAGAAAATTCCCGTTAAAATTAATCTACTTAATCGTTTTACTTAAAAATGACTTCACTACTCATTTTGCATATATACAACGTCATTTTGGAATGACAAGTCGCATATATGTCATATTTAAACCAAATGACATTTTTCTTTGAGTTTCGTTTTTTACTCAAACCTTCGACTACAACATCCGAGAGAGTAGTCATGGAAAATAAAATTTTGGTGCAATTCGAAGAGAGAATTTTAAGTAAAATTTTATTTGATTTGATGCGAACCCAACCAAAATTAAGAGGATAATTACGAAATTTAGGAATCTAAAGAAGTTTTGGTATGACGAACTGCAAGTTGGGGAATCTCAGCCGCCATCTTTCAAATTTTAGTGAGGAATCCCTAATTTCAGATGAAAGCCTTCATCAAATTTTTGTTTTGGGCAAATTTCAGCCCTAATTAAAGATTTAGACATTGACACAGATAGGAAATTTTCCAATAAATTTCTACCCAAATTTTCCTGAAGATTTATCTGATTTTGATTTCTTTCATCAAAAGGGTTTTGATTCTGGTGTTAGATTCATAATTTGGCACTTCTTAGTTGTATTCCAATATATATAACCTAGAAATATCAGTTTTTTTCTTGCATTCAGTCATATTAGAATGAAGAGATTGAGTTTTATGATGGGTATATGATTGATCTAAACAACCTGGATGTTAATTGTTCCATACTTGATAAAAGAGTTTGGAGACACATTACGCAAGGTTATTTCACTGTTCAGAGCGCTTTTGAAGTAATCAGAAGCACCAAACCCAAGGTATGGTGAGCTAAATACTACAAATGTTTGCATCCAAAGGCCAGAGTCTTCTTGTGGAGGGTTTATCACAATGTGCTTGCAACTGAAGATAATTTACGACGACGAGGATTCTCTTTTCCCTCTAGATGCTCTCTTTATCTTCTGGAATCTTAAACAGCCAATCACCTTTTCTAGGATTGTGCTCTTGTGGTGCCCATTTGGCAGTGGCTGCTGGACAGTTTTATGGTTCACGGATATCCTTATTGCATGCAAGAAACTCTGGGATTGGGAGACAACATGAGCATGTATATTAAAGACCTGTGGAGAGCAGCTGTTATTAACCTTTCTCAAATGATATGGCTATCCAGAAATGCAGTTGTATTCAACGAAGTGAAGTTCAACATAAATACTATTAAGATGAAGTTACTTGCTGCAATCAAAGAAACTTCGGTTATGACTCAGAATAGTATGCACAATACGGTAGCAAATTTGCAGATTATCTCGAAGCTGGGGGTGGCCACAAGAGCTCAGCCTGCCCATAGTATCAAGAATTGCAAATGGATTATGCCTTGGTATGAAGAGATCAAACTGAATTGTTGCAGCTCCACAATGGGAAACCCTGGCAAGGCTGGGCTGGGAGTGATTGCTTGAACTCAAACCGGGGGGCAGTCTTGGGGGTTAGAACTAAAGGAAAGGGCATAATAAATAGATTTGATACTAAGTGTTCTACAATTATGGAGGCGCTGAGTTGGGCTATTGAAATGGGTTGGAAGAAGGTGTAGATTGAAGCAAGTTCTTCAGCTGCTGTGATGAATTTTAACTCTAATGAAGTGCCTTGGAAACATCATACTAAGTGGGTAGGCATGCATTACAAATTCAATGCCCTGCGCATCTCCTCTACTTGGAAGGAAGGGAATTTCTCTGCAGACCAAGCAGCCAAGATAGGAAGTTATTTGTCGAGTAATGAGAGGGATGACTTTGTGGGAACTCCATTATTCATTACTAGGATAGAAGATCCTTTGGTAGAATATTTCGGAGTCTATTAATTTGTAATCTTTTTCTCTTTTTTGGGGAGTTGGCTTGGCCTTGCCTCTTGTGTTTATCTCATTTGGCTTTAAATAAATCATATCTTTTGCAAAATAAAATAAAAAATATGGGTATACGATTATTGGGAGTTGTAGTGATGCTTATGGGATGATATTTGGATTCATAAACTGGTTATTCTCTTGAAGGAATTAGATTTATTGAAGATGAAGGTTTTGGGTATTTTCTTTGGATAATAGATTTTAGGTCATTCCTTGGGAGGGAAATTGGCGTAAGTACTCCAATTAATTATTCTCTTTCAAAGTTATTCACAACCCTTGAAATGCCTTAATATGCTTCCGATTATTAGATTTCATTAGGACAAGGTGAGGGAGTTGCCTCCGGCAGCATAGGTAATGGCTTTGGTCAAGTAAAACTAAAATCAGGATGTTTAGATGTAGGGTTCATTTTATGGGTACTCAAGTTAATCCTAAATATATCAAAGATATATTTCTGAAACTCCTCGATCGCATCTACAAATTATGTTTTCCAGAATCCATTTTCTTCTCCATCTTTTTAAGTAAACCGAACACAATCTAGCTTTACTTCTCTATAAACCTGTCAATGGAGATTTTAGCTACATAAATTGTTACTCTCAGTTAAATTAATGATAAAGTCCATGCATGGCATTTGTTTAACCTAAAATCCATTTTATCTTAACCTTTTGTTATCTTTGCTCTTTTGTGTAACCTCTTGTGTACTTCTATTGTTTAATGTGAGGAAGGCTTTAACCCCTTCTTGTTTGTCCGCCCCTCTGTTTGGCTTATCCTTTGCAGGCCTTTATCTTTGGTCGAGCTTGATATTAGTTGATGGAACATGGTCAAGATTTCAGGTATACATTTTATCATACAGAAATGTAAAAAGTAATTAATCAGTTTGCCCATTAATAGACTTGAAGTGCCAAGTGTCTTTGTGATTTAACCTCATTATTACAATTGTGTTTTGCATTCATTCTTAAAGAAGGAACAAGCAAGTCATTGGTGCCTGGCTGAAAGTAAGTCATTAAGAGGAGATCTTAATCTAGATTTTTAATTTAAATTTCAAAGTGCATCATGTCCTTTTTTTATTGTGAATGAAGCATTGGTTACAACCTGTAGTTACTAATGGAAGGATGTTGATGGTCAGAAGGGTTCAATAGACGAAAGAGGCCAGGGGTACTTGAGTGAAGATTAGAGTCTCGTTCGCCCATTTGCAATTTCTAGAAAGATGCATCCTTTGGATGTAACTCACACTGAATCATTTTCAGCCCTGCCGACAGTTTGGAGTGTGGGAAGAATCTTCAGGAGTACAAAGATTAGGTTCACTAAAATGAACTTATGCCTTTCGACACTGTAACAACACTCGTCCATTGTCAAACTGGAAACCATGTGAGTTTTCATTTAGATTTCTTCATGTCTTTTTTTTTCATCAGTTTGATATACTTGTTCATGTATATATTTTTCTTCACAAGTCTTAAGAAAAGGTTCTGAAAGAAAAGAGCTAGGATTGAGTTAGGATTAAAGGTAGGTGGTCAAGAAGGTAGGCAGGAAGATAGTACCCCGAAGTCGATATGGATAGGCGAGAGTTAGTGGCTATAGTCTTTATTTCGAGAGCAGGTCTGGAGTGGAGACCAGAAGTTTGATGAGGCAGACCACCTAGGATAGGAGTGTTGACATAACAACCCACTACTAGCAACTGGCTCAAAAGGTTAAGAGTGTTGATATAAAAACAAGCTACTAGCAGCTGGCTCAAAAGGTTAGGAGTGATGACATAACAGCCAGCTTTTTAAAAGCCCATCGATAGCAACTTAAAAACACTAGGACTCTATGGGCATCCCCTGGTCTAACATCTCTTCTAGATAGCCATCAGGTGCTAGGATCCTTGTTATTTATTTAATCCATTTCATTTCTCTAAGGAGAGATATGCAGAGTTTATTGATTCGAAATAATAGGCTCTACGGGAGTTTTCCTTTAAAAATTAAGTAGTGGCAGAGCCGCACTACAGGGAAATTAAGGAATCTTTTTTTACTTCCCTATTGTGGTTTTATTGCCTTCCATTTTCATGCAACTTTTTCTTACCTAATACTCGTCCCTATTTGCAACAGTTGGAACCTTTTTTCCATATAAGATTCTAATATTTTTATAAGTAAAGTCTAAAGTTCTTGAAGTGATTCGAAAAGCTAGTGTAGTTTGTAGATATAATATTTAGCCCTTTACGGTCTTAGTAATCTAAGATTTCCTTTTATAGTTTAAAGTTTAAGCTGCACAGTTGTAGGTAAAGTGAGAAGAAAATATAAAGTTTAGCTCTTAATATATAATGCCTGCCTGCATTCCCAGATCCTGCGCTATTAGCTTTCCTCCGGCCATCAATCCTTCCCTCCTAATATATATATATATATATATGTTTATAAGCTGTCAACATTATTATTTGAATATACTAATAGCTTTATGTTCACTACTAGATATTACAGAAATTCCCATTCAACCGCATTGCTTCCTCCAGCCTTAATTCCCTGAGATGAGCTTCACACAGGTATGACATGCTTCTTCTTATTCTATTTACAGAAGGAGCACTATATAAAGAAAAAGAGCCTATATATATAGTTTTTTTGGTACTGAACCTCGTCCTGCTACTGCTAAACAAGAGGCTGCCTTTTATACCCCAATATGTTCTTCTTCACTATTCATGTCTGTATACAATTCAGTTTGGTTGATAGATAGGTATTTGAATATAATTTATCCCCCTTCCGTAAATATATATCAGACCCAAAGTCATATTAGATTCGAAAAATATTGTTCAGTTTTAAAGTATAAACTCCGTGTTTCATGCATCGTGAAAAATTAGATATGTAATTTTTGGGCTGGTATGTAAAAAGCATGTCAAGCATAGGTATGTAAACATTAGAGATGCCCTAAAATTCAATATATTCCAGCTAATAGAATATGGCGTAAAAGATAGACCCTATTACATTTGTTTGAATTTACATTACAAAGTATAATAAGATTTATGCATCACTGCCAAATCAATCTTATAAACTGGTTGCGGGACTGACAAACAACTCTTGTATAGAGAAATCCCATGAAGTACGCCATTGTGTACGGAAATATTACACTTTTGGGGAATATGTGCTTGAAGTTGTGAAGGTAACTGAGACCGCAAGTTTCAAATTACACGTGCTTCATAATTTTATGTTTGTACCCCAGGATATTTACAGTCAACGTTGACCCTTACAAATTTTGCAGAGGAGATTGGATGATATGTTATATGTTGGACTTACTGAGGATCATAAAGAATCAGCAACAATGTTCGCAAATGTGGTTGGGTTACAGCTGCTTTCCCTGTTGCAAGCATTAAGCTATCGCATTGAGCAAGCAGCAAAGAACAAAACAGGCAAGAATTGCAACTTCATTCTTAATTAAGAATCTCCCTGTAAAGGGTTTTCTGTCATATATTTAGTGAATGAGTTTATTAGAGCTATTTTTCATGCTCCTCATGGCATTCTATATAAAGAATGTTCTGTCATATATTTGCCGAATAATTTTATTAGAGCTTATTCTTATGTTCTTCATGGCAAAAAAATCTCCGTTTAAAAACCTAGATTGTTTTCCCTATTATTCTTTGTTTTATGAATCTTCTATGTATGCTTGGTTAGGAGCATCTTTGAGGATGTCTTTTCAATCCATTTTCTGAACAGTCTGGACAAGTTGTTAAAATTGTTATCTAGTCACCCTTTTATGAGCTATTGTTGTGGTTGTTTGCTTATGCAAACCATACGAGTCATATATTAGATGTATTAGATCTTTAATGTAACCTCCATCCACTTTCTGAACAGAGTTAGTCTGGTTTGCCCTGATCTGGAAATTAATATCTTTTCAATCCATTTTCTGAACCATCTAAATCTGCTTATATGCAGCAGGTCTTTTGTAGCCATCTGCCCCATTTTTGATTAGGTTCTAAGCGTGTTTTCTATGCATCCTTGTTTTTGTTATTGTTGTAATTTGCATGGTGTTGTTGAACCTACCTAAAATAATTCTCTTAAAGAGCTACACAATTAGTATGACTTTTCAAAGAACCATTAATTAACATCATCCCTGAAAATAGTCCCTTTAATTTGTTGAATTCAAATGATCCTTTCTTCTTGCTTGATTCCTTAAACTTTCTCTTCTTGCTTGATTCCTTAAACTTTCTCTTCTTGGTTAGAACAACATTCTCCTTTAAGATATCCATAGATAAATTGAGTTGCCTTATTACCGCCCTTTTCTCTTCATCTTTCGCGGTCAGTTAGTCCTTTTGAACCTTGTTCTCCTTTTCAAATCTCGATTTCTTCTCTCACTTTTGCAACAATACTCTCAGATACCCCACTGGCAACTTCTTGGGTTTCAAGGATGTCGACTACAGATTCTTCTACTTGTTCAGGGCCTTCAACCTCTAACTCACTGAATTCTTCATAATCGAAACCCTCTGAATAACTATCGCATGATTTCTGCCTTGGGATATGGAGCTTCTGAGCCTGGTATTTGGTCGCAAAAGGGGAGATTGTGGGTATCAACAAGCCAGGAGTCTTAGGTCCCAAGTTGAGCGATCAAACTACTCAAGTAAAGAGCGGTGGGTCCTTGTAAAAGTCCTCAAATATGATAATTAACTCAGGTCTCTTCTTGTAGTACATCTCAGCACGTTGGGCAAATGAATCTGCGTCATCTTCGATCAATTTAAGCATTGCTATTGTCTTCTCATCAAACTCTGAAATAGTGGACTGCAGCCAGGTTGAATAATTTTTGTTGTTATAGTTCTCAAACCACCATGAGTGAGAATCTTTCTTCAATGCTACCATCTTTCTTACCTCTAAACCAAGTTCGCTCCCTCTCCTCTGCGGTGTTGGCCGTCCTCGCAGTCGTAAAAGTGTCATTCAAATCACAATCTTCGTCGTCATCAAACACTAGTTGTTTTGGCTTTACACTCATGCTATCTTCAGTGGGAGGCCTGGAAACTAAATATCCCATCTTCGCTCCAAGGCTAGCCCCTACAACATTAGATTCAGAATGAACATAAGTGGTTTCAACATGCACTGAAACAATGTGTTTTTCATCCTCGATTAATTCTTCTGCTGGTAGATGGTAGAGAAGATCTATTTAAAGAGGCAGATTTAGACCGTATAACTCTACCACTAGAAGCTTTAGAGGCATTATGTTTCAATAACTCATCTGAACAATTTATTTGTACGTGATTCACAGAAGACCTTGTAATTCTAGCGCAAAACTCAATTTATCCTCTTTCATCTACTTTTTCTTTACGTTTTACTTATATTTTTTTATCATTTAATGTTAACTACGTACTATTTAAATTTATTTGTAGGGAAGACGATGTTCACCACCACCTCCTGAGTCATCGAGCGGTAATTCATGAATATTGAAATATATGTTTGGCACTAATGTTGCTTACGGAACTGTACAGTTTAATACAATTGCACAATTATTTGCGAAGAGGCGTGTTTGTATGTTGAGAGTCGTACCCTTGATGATGTCTCTGCAGGTGAAGCCGTAGCTTGGCTCAAGATTTTTACCATTATCCAGTGAAGAATTTTTTTGTATTCTGTATTTTTTTTTTAGAATTTTAAGCCAACCCTGGTAAGTTGTTTGACATTTTATTTTCATTTTGGATATTGGTAAGCTGTTTGACATGAACTTTTAATTGGAAATTTCACTATCTTCTTTTTATTGAAAATTGTTTGTCATTATTGCTTTATATGTTAGTTGATTGTGTTGTTTGATTATTTAAAATTCGTGAGGGTTTGCCTGAGACACAAAAAACTGCGGAAAAATTAGTAAAATGCAAAAAATAAGATAATACTTACAACGTATATCTAAGTCATTTTTTCATGTGAAACATAATACGACCTACTTATGTGTTACAAAGTTTTATCAAAAACGACGATTGTAACAACCTATATTTATGCCGCATTTTGTATGACGCTTAATATAACCCTTATGTTAGTCGCAAAAATGAAAAAATGTTACGTATTTGGCGACTTATAGCAGAGTCATTATAATTTGACCAATAAAACAACAACTATATCAGTTGCAAATTGCGGTAAATACGACGACTATTACGACTCTTATTTATGTTATTTAATTGTGATGCATAAAACAACGTCGTAATGAGTCGCAAGAATTGTAAAAAATGACTGTTTTTACAACTTAACTTTTAATCATAATATTACGACTCAAGTAAAAGTTGAGAACAAAAAACTACTGCAAAAAACGCGACTCTTATTTCGACAAAAAAACAAGTCGTTTTAGGCAAAGAACGACTGACTTGCAAAGTTGTTTTTTACTCTTTTTTTCGTAGTATATCAAGCTTGTCTTGCTTGGAAGAGTTGAACATGAATGGTAGCGGATTTAGTGCCAGGGAAATTACAAATGATGGGGCGGGAGATGATAGAAGTGTTAGTCTAACTGAGTTAGCATCCTTGACTATTCCGACTACTCTATGCTTGGGTGTAAGTAATATCGAGTGCTTGTCTAAAGAATTATACATTGATGGAGAAAACTTGAAAAAATTTGCCATATGCATTAGTCAAAAAATTTGCCATATACATTTACTGGTAACGCTGCCAAATCTTGAAAATTTCAATATAGATCATTGTGAAGAAATGAAGGAAGTATTTAACTCTGATGAGCTTGAAGAAGGGCATGCTCCAATCTCTAGATTGCAAAAAATAACTTTGGGATATCTACAAAAGCTCAGGACCATATGGAAGGGAGTTGTTCCCTTTGAAAGCCTAATTGTCCTAAGAGAAATGAATGTGCATCACTGTGGCAACTTGAAATCTCTGCTCTCACAAGCCATGGCAAAGTGTCTTCAACAAATGAAGGAGCTTATTATTGTAAATTGCAAGGGATAGGTGTAAATAATACCAGGGAAGGTAGGCCAGGAAGGGAAGATATTTCTCCCTTTTTTGGGATGCCAATCGAGCTCTCTTAAGATGACAACAACAATAATAGCAATAGCGGGTGGGTTAGCCGACGAGTCATATGCAAAACCGACCGGAAGATGATAGCAATAGCAATGCGCGAGACATATTGTCTAAGTTATAGTACGAAGAAAGAGTAGACCACTTAGATTCAAAAGAAGCATAACCAATTTATATGTACGAGTAGACCTGTCATTTTGATAATGCTATAGTGCGAAGAAAGAGTCAAAAGAAGCTGAACGTTTTTTACTTAGACTAGCCGATGAGAGAATTGCAATAGAAAGCTATGTGACCACTTAGATTCAGAAAGCATACTCATTTAAATGCAAGACTGATGCTGGAAACGAAATCCATGTTATACCAAAAAGCATACCCATATATATCAAACTTGACCGAGCATATTCAAACTTGACCAAGCATATTCAAAAAGGCATATTTAAAAAGGCATATTCAAACTTTACCAAGCATATTCAAAAAGCATACCTATGTTATATAAACTTGACCAAATCCATCTAACTATAATCTTGTTGTTCGAAATAAAGCATTTTAAAGGAAACAAAATTAAAGCAGATCTCCACCCAAACTGGCTTTGCTTCTATGGTCCTTGTAAGCTCTTTCTTAGTAATCTCAACAACTTTTGCACACACTTCCACAAAGCTTGCTAATTGAGTCTATTTTCTCTTACTATTGTCATCCAAGAACCTCATTCGCTGTGGTTGGTCTCGACATTTAATGCTAAAGTCTTCTGCTTCATTTTCTGAAACTATGCCAAAGAACAGTATTGCTTAAGTATCACAATAAAATAATATAACATATAAAAAAATGTTAATTTGTTTACCATTGGAAGTAATTTTTTTTTTCCTGTTTGGAGTTGAAGGACAAACTCTTTTATCATGTCCCAACCTCTGGCACAAATTACACTTTCTTTTTTTCTTGTTTAGTGCTAACTTAATACCAGTTTTTAGCCTTCCTGAACCCTGCCCAATATCTTTTCCTTTTTCATCCTTTTTCCTACCTTTTGTCTTTGAGATGTTCAGGTTCAACAATAACAAAGATGTATTACTAGTGCACTAATCTTGACATGTATCAACCGAATGCTCAAATGTATCTTCTGTTGACGTTATATCTATTTTGATCTTGGAAATCTTTTCAGATATTTCATTAATTCCTTCCATATAAATTGTGTAAGCCTCATCAGAAGAAGCTGCGTGAAAAGCCAACTTAGTAGCCTGGCGGCACATATGGCTAAGTTTCAAAGCCTCTGAATCTTCATTGCCGTCATTCAACACCAATCCACCTGAGTCCATAATTCAAAACTTGTTTACTTCTTTCCTCCATCTCTCAAGAATAACGTAAAATGGAATCTCGTCAATATCTAAATGAACAAACACTTTCAAGATATGCATGCAAATGACAGCAACGAACTCAAAATGTTGGCATTCATACATACCCTCATAGTTTTGCAAGTCTAACTTTGCAATAAACTCCTCAGTTTCGTTAACTTTTGATTTTACTAAGTATGTGTTGTACAAAAGGCATGTAACTTCTTTTGCACTTTTGTAGCCCTTGACTTTAATCTATCCATCCTTGAACTTCACAAACATATTTCTTGTGTACAAATTAGCCGCATACTTCAAAAGAAAATCGTCATCATTGACAATACGATACTTGTGTTCTGACTCAAAATCCTCATCACTTTCTCTCTTCTAAATGGCCTTCAATGCTTGGTCATACTTGACAACCCATGAGGCACGTATAAACAGGAACCCATGAGGCACGTATATCATATAGTTACATAAGCCATTCATTATTTTCCAATTCGTACTCTACAATCAAAGTCTTCTACATCTCTTTAAAATCTTTTATCTTGTACCTTGACGAAATACACTTCTTCATCTGACCTTAGAATTTTGATCTCTTAAAATATATATGCGACAACTTTTCACCAAATTTCTTCTTAATATGCCAAAGGTATAACCGATGTCGAGTGTTAGGAAAAACCTTAGCGATCGCCCCCTTCATTGCCAATTCTTGGTCAGTAATAATTGAAATTGGATGACGTTCTCCCATAGCTTCAATCCATGTTTCAAATAGCCAAGCAAATGTCGCCTCGGTCTCATCTTGTAAGAGAGCACAACCAAATTATATGGTCTGGTAGTGATGGTTCACTCCAGTGAATGGTGCGAATGGCATATCATACTTGTTCGTCTGATACGTTGTGTCAAATATGACAACTTCCCCAAAATGTTGATACGCCATTCGTGACCTTTAATCTACCCAAAAGAAATTTGTTGCCCTCCCGTCTACATCACATTGTATTGCATAAAAAAATTGTGGAAACTCGATTTGCTTCTTTATGAATAAATTAAGTACATATTGTGCATCTCCCTCGTCTAACTCTTTGCGTCTGATATTCCTCAAGTGGTTCCAACGGTCTCGTTTATCGAAACCTATATCATCTCCATTTAATATGGCAGGAACTTTTCCAGCAGGTAAATTTTCTCTACTAAATATTTTTGCCAAATCTTTTGCTGCTTTCGGCATATTTTTGTTTGACTTCATTTTCATTCTTTTAATTGGGGTAACCAATTTATGGTTGTGATCATCGTCAAAGATCGTCACTTTCCACTTATTAGTCCATTTGTCATTTAAAATCCACAAAGAAGCTTTGTACCCACCTTTAACAGTTGAACGAGTTCTGCTCCTTTTCATCACCATTTCTTTTCCACTCTTTTCTTTTACGGCCTTTGGAACAAATTTTCCTTGATGAGAGCAAACAAATTGTGCACTAGTCACCTCACCGGACTGCCAACGCCCCTTGTTTGAAGTACGCGTACGAATCCCAAAACCATTTTGTCGACCATATTCTTCGTAGTAGTTCTTAGCTTCTTCGACCGAGTCAAAAAACATTCCTTCATAAGGTGTTTGTTATTTTGAGGCATCTTTATTTGGAGTATGGCAATCTTGTAATTTATCTTGATCAACCTGGACTGAAGATAATCCAGTATGATCCAATGGGGTTGGGTATTCCGGGGTTTCGGAATCGTTAGTCATAATTTTGTGACATTGAAATAAGTACATAAATTAGTAAGAAAATTACGACAAATGAACAGATATTGAAGATGAGTTGTTGGGAAAAATCGATTTTAATATTGATATCTATATTATTCCTATACCTAGGAACACATAATGAAGATGGATGATGATTTTTTTTTTCTACCATTTGGGAACTAATATAATTGAATAAAGAGATATGCCTTTTCTTCATTTGGTGGTAGTAGTAGCAATGATTTCTTTGATTGATGGATTTTGAACTTTCCTTTGTTTAAAGTAAGAAAGAGACAAACCCTATATTGAGGTGAAAGTACTAGGGGAAAAGTACTAGGGTGAAAGTGTTAGGGAAATGAAACGAAAGGAGGAGAGAGAAGGACTACTATGTTGGTCAAAGTAGATGATGTGGCAACAATTATATTCTCTCACATCCATTTCAGTCCCTTTATCCATCGTCGATCATCTAAGAATCCAACGCTTTGAGTGGATTATTATTTTAGTTGTCAATTATTGTTGTCCACAGATCCGGACCCATAAAGATAAGGTATCTTAGAAGGAAACTTTACTTACCTCTTATTGTAATCAGTGATTATGGATCACCCCTTGGAAGCAGTCAAGAAGAGATCCAAAGATCAACTCTCCAACCACTCTAAGAAGTAAGAAGCACATTTAGTTATAGAGAAAATTTGCTTTTGCCCCCCATTATTCCACATGAAATCGCACTTGCCCCGCCACTGTTGGTCTAAATTTAAGGATGGACCCCAAAACAAGCTTGACCTGCGCTGACTGCTCTTTGACTGGTCTTATTTAGGTGAAGTTTCAACCACTACTAGAATCAGTGTCAATGGCCACTGCTCTAGCCATGGCTAATACCATTCGCCACGGGTATACCCGTGCCCAGGGTCGTGTCAACTAGGGGTGTGACTATGCTCAAGCATGAACTTGACTGTGGCTAATGAATTGGATTTAGCCACAGATAGTATCGTGGCTATTAATGTTCATTGGATACATTATAAACCGTGGCAAATGTCTCCATTGGCTACGAACTTTCCCACGTAATATCCCGTGGCTAATACCTATCAATCATCACTATAATATTTGTGGCTAATGCTTACCACTGTTTTGTCTTTGGCAAATACTCGCTATTTACTACAAAACTACCCGTGGCTAAAGTTATTTTACAATATATATATATATATACATTTGTACAATCACTACACACTGGTAGTACCACCTTTTATTTGCATTTAGCAATACAGTATACAATAGCATCTACTAAAGCAGCAAGAAAAAGATAATAATGATGAAGTTCACCAAAAGCCACTCTTCACGGGTGGCTTGTTGAATATCTCCATGCAAAGCACGTGCATCAGGTAACAATCCAGAAAGCTTAGATACAGAATCTTTCGTTTCGGTGAAAATAATTGTACGAGCATTACTGAACAATCTTTCGTGTTGTCTCACGTACAAGGCACACGAAGGCAAAGTTGAAACTTCACCTAAATAAGACCAGTCAAAGAGCAGTCAACGCAAGTCAAGCCTATTTTTGGGTCTATCCTCAAATTTAGACCAACAGTGGGGGCAAATGCGATTTCATGTAGAATAATGGCGGTAAGAGCAAATTTTCCCTATCATATGACCACAACCCTAAAATGTAAGAAGCACATATACCCCAGATCTTCTTAACACTTCAAGTTACTTGATATATAATATCATGATATTGCATTAACAGCTTTACCACCAGACATTGATTAGAAACTTGAAGGTGCAAGCCCAGTTTGGATATACTCTTAAAACTCAGATTTCTTCAATTTCTTTGCAATGTACAATTGTACTTTTTTTTTATATATATTTTCTTACATAAAACATGGTGGATAAATTTTATCAATAATAGAAAACCACATCATCATCCTCTAAGGAAACTCGGACATATAGGTTAAATAGATAACTGGAACCCAAATGCTTTCTTACTTTCCAGTGGGGCTACTTCCACCGGTCGAAGTCCTCTCTTCTTATCTACAACAGGCAGCCCTAAATTGCGTTTTCTTGGCAGAGCTGGGTGGTGAGATAAATCTTTCTTTACTGGAGTTGAAGCATCCGAAATCAGAAAGTATGCATGTCTAGTTTGCATTATACCATGAAAAATAAGATTGCCAGTTTTCAGTTTGGTTTAAATCAGATTCCCTAAACAAGACACAAATGGCAGGACCAGGC
This sequence comes from Kingdonia uniflora, assembly GCA_014058105.1. NCBI lineage: Eukaryota > Viridiplantae > Streptophyta > Magnoliopsida > Ranunculales > Circaeasteraceae > Kingdonia > Kingdonia uniflora. The sequence goes on from JACGCM010000454.1 coordinate 26,310, forward strand.
TTTGACAAAATCAAGATTAAATGGAGGTCCAAACTTGGCCAATCCATTATCTGGTTGGTTTCCTTCTTAAAATACATGAACGAGTGAGATTTGAAAGAGAGCAAGTTCCAATGAGATAGTATGTATTTGCCTTCTGTACATACCTAAGAAACTATTCCACATTGACATGAAGAGATTGGTGAATTATACGATTTTTTTTTTTCATTTAGATGATTACTAATAAGGTACCAATCAAAGTACCACTTGACGGAGAAATTGGAGTACCTCGACTGAGTAAATTTGACCAAGTAAAGATTACATAATTTAGGAGCTCATCCTAAAGCCACACGACCGAGTAAATAAAAATATATTTTGTTTGAAAACCACTTACTCCTAATCAACACAAAGTGATTAGGAATAAGGTATCTATCAAAGTGACAAATTGGAAAACAATTTATCTTTACTACTAAATAAATACTCCATTCCCAATCAATGTGAAATTATGATTTTTCCCAAGACAGAAACAAAAACTCTTATGGAAAATGTCTGATTTCTTCGATAATTTTTCTTTTATAATCTGGAGGCATCTTCTGAGATTTAGTTATTTATGTTATGTTGCTCTATGGTTGAAACTGTCTACTGAAAACTTCTCCAACGGATCAGTGAACTATGTACTCAGATATTGTTAACCAATTTGTTAACTTACTAAAAATGCGTATGCAGATTAATCCCAGTGAGAGCAATTTGAAGCAGTCTAAGAGCTTATGACAATCAAGGACTACTTCTACTTTTATTTATTTATTTATTCTTTTGTATTATATTTACCCTATATAACTAACTCTTCAAACATTGTGTGTTTCCAACAACTCAGTTGATCATGGATACGTTCAAAGCTTTTGCGATCTGGCTGTTTACATTTATCAAGTTTAGTTCCGGCAGGGGAGTTTATTCCGATGTGATTTGCCCTGAAAGCGAGAGACAAGCTCTTATGAGCATTAAAGAAGGTCTAGAAGATCCTTCAAACCGACTCTCATCGTGGACTGGTCACGATTGTTGTACTTGGGTAGGAGTCACCTGTGACAATGCAAATAGTCATGTAGTCCAGCTCAACCTCCGGAATCTATATCTTGGTGATGATAGAAAACACTCGAAATCAAAGATGGGTGGTAAGATAAATCCATCTTTGTTGGAGTTGGAGTTGGAGTATTTGAATTTATTGGATCTGAGCCAAAATGGTTTTAAAGGAATTATAATTCCTTCATTCCTGGGTTCAGTCCATAACTTGAGATATTTAAATTTATCTGGAGCGGGATTCGTTGGTGGTGAGAGTCTCCAATGGGTTTCTCATCTTTCTTCTTCTCTCCGGTACCTAGACATGAGTGGGCTTGAGTTAAGTAACTCGTCCGATTGGCTTCAGGTACTAAACACGCTTCCTTCTTTACTCAAATTACATCTATCTGGTTGTCAACTTGAGTTACTTGATGAAAGTCATTTGCTTTCAAATGTAAATTTTACGTCACTTATGAGTCTAGATCTCTCTGATAACTTCTATTATTCGATACCCAACTGGTTATCTAATCTCACTCGTCTTGTCTCCCTTGATCTACATTCCAATATGATTTATCGTCCTATCCGTGTTGATCTTCAGAACTTGAATGCTCTTAAAGTTCTCGATCTATCTAGTAACCTTTTTAACTCTACCCTACCTCGCTGGTTGTATAACTTAAGCAGTCTTGAACGCCTAGATCTTAGTTTAAACGTAAATTTTCATGGGATGATTTCGGATAATATTGGTAACCTTACTTCACTCACTAGCCTCAAAATGGACTTTAACAAACTTGAAGGTGAGATACCAAGAACGCTCACCAATCTCTGCAGGCTACAAGAACTAGATTTGTACAGCAATAAACTCACTGGAGAGATATCTGGATTCCTAGGTAACGCATCTCAATGTATGGCCCTTAATTTGAGGACAATAAATCTTGCTAGAAATGAACTATCTGGCCCTATTCCAGTGTCGATTGGAAGGATGTTGTTTTTAGAGGTGTTACATCTTCATACTAATAGGTTAAATGGATCTGTTCCTGAAAATATTGGACTTCTTTCGAAGCTTGAAATGTTATCATTCTCGAGTAATGCTTTAAAGGGTGTTCTAACCGAACTTCGCTTTGCCAAGCTCACAAGATTGGTTTCACTAAGCATGTCTTCAAACTCATTTGTTTGGAATGTAAGCTCCAGTTGGATTCCACCTTTCAGTCTCCAATATATTTATATCAGATCATGCCAGATGGGTCCCCAAATTGCACCATGGCTTCGGACACAAAAAAATATTCTCCAGCTGGACTTGTCAAATGCAGGGATTTCTGAAGGAATACCCAGTTGGTTATGGAACTCGTCTTCCAAAATAACTTCTTTAAATCTAGCTTCAAACCACCTCGACGGCCTGATACCCCGTGTCTCCTCCTATATAGAATATTTGGATCTTTCCAACAATTCCTTTTCTGGGACCATTTCCTCATTCTTATGTAATCCAATGGACATAAAGAACAGCTTGATATCTCTCGATCTCTCAGAAAATCGTATTACAGGAAAACTTCCTCAGTGTTGGATGTATTGGCAAAATTTGGATACTATAAAGCTAGGGAACAACAATCTAACGGGAACTATTCCGAGCTCCATGGGTTCTCTACATAGGCTCGTTTCCTTAAACATGCGCGGTAACAATCTCCAGGGAGAGTTGCCTTCATCTATGCAAAATTGCACCTATCTAAGTCTTATTGACATTGGTGAAAATGAGTTGTCCGGGAATATACCAACCTGGATTGGTAAAAATATCTCAGAATTTCTAGTAGTTCTTGTTCTACGTTCAAATAAATTTCATGGTGCTATTCCTTCGGAACTTTGTTATCTCACTGACCTTCAAATATTGGACCTATCGCATAACCGTCTATCGGGTACCATACCAAGATGTTTCAACAATTTCAGTATCCTGGTTACACAACAAATCAAATACCATGATGTCTTTGGAGAGAAATTAAAGTTGGTGATGAAAGGGGCGGAGCTTGAGTATACCAATACTCTCGGCCTTGTAAGAAGTATTGATCTGTCATCTAATAATCTGTCTGGAGAGATTCCTACAGAAGTAACCAGTTTTCAGGGGTTGAGTTCGTTGAACTTATCAAACAACTATCTGACAGGAAAGATCCCAGAGACTCTCGGGAACATGAGTTCATTGGAATCCCTCGATTTCTCAGTTAATCAGATTTCAGGTGTTATCCCTCACAGCTTGTCAAGTTTAACATTTCTGAGTTACTTGAATTTGTCATTCAACAGCTTGTCTGGAGAAATACCTTCAAGTACCCAGCTTCAAAGTTTCAGTGAATTCAGCTATATCGGTAACCTCGAACTGTGTGGCCCTCCACTGAAAAAGAGTTGTACCAAAGAAGAAGATGGTGACGGTGTAGCGGAAGACGGTCAAGAGTCTGGGGTACATTGGTTTTATGTTAGCATGTCACTTGGATTCATCATTCGATTGTGTGGGTTTTTTGTAATTCTAGTTTTCAAAAAGTCGTGGAGATTTACATATTTTAGGTTCATCGAAGATACAACTAATAAACTTTGTAAAATGTGTAAACTCTAAGGATATCATTTGTATAGTACTAGTCTATAAATGTAATGTTTCAAAGCTTTAGTTTCATTTCCAAATTCTTAAGTTAACATGGTGTATTCTTACTCTAGAAAACTTTCTTTACACTGCAAATAAAGGTGATCAGGCATCTTGTAAAGAAACTTCACCTACCTCTTATTGTAATTGATCACTGATTATGAATCACCCGTCTGGAAGCTGAGGGCCAAAGATCAACTCTCTAGCCACCCTAAAAAGTAGGAGAAACACATTTAGTTATATAACCACTTTACATGTTCATGTTATTAAGAGCATCTCCAACAGAGAAGGTATGTTATTCCGGTTTTGAATACTAGTATCCGTAATAGCATACCACTTTGCTCCAACAGATTTCTCTCCAAATTCAGTATTTTATTAGAGCATCTCCAACAGAGTGGTATGCTGTTAAGGTTTTCGCATACTCTTGCAAAAAACCCATCCAACAGGGGTATGGTGTTCAGCCTTCTCACCCCCATACCCCTCCAAAGTATGCGAAACCTGAACCTGGCGAGGAGTATGCGCATGCCGCCTAGGCGCTGAACCGTTCAGTGCCCAATAACTTTTTTTAATACAGCTGTCTAGGTGCTGAACCGTTCAGCGCCAAACAATTTTTTTAATACAACTGTCCAAGGAGGAAAATAATAATTAACAGACGCTAGGCGCTGAACCGTTCAGCTCCCAAGAAAAAATATATATTATTTGGCCTTTTGGTGTTGGGCGCTAAACCGTTAAGCGCATACCGGTATGGTAAACTGAAATAACATACTCTTATGTTGGAGATGCTCTTAAAATTGGGACCCACAATATTATTTTATGTGAGAGAGAGAAGATTTTAATTAAAAATTGGGACCCACAATATTTCTTTATTAGAGAGAAAAGAAATGAAGAGAAGAAATATTTGTAGGGGACCCACAAAAGTAGTATGTACATGCCACTCTCCGAGTTCCGGATTTGTATACTTTGGAGGGGTATGGGGGTGAGTATGCTGAACACCATACCCCTGTTGGAAGGGGTTTTTGCATAAGTATGTAAAAAGTGTAACAACATACCATGTTGCTGGAGATGCTCTAAGTGTTAGAAAAAGAAAAGTTATGGTTTTTTGACATAGTGAGAGATTATCTATACTTGACTATTATATAAGAGCATCTTCTAAAGTGCCTCACTGACTTTGTTGAAAAAAAGCCAAATCCAAGTCAGTGAGGCTCTATTTCTTCCAATAGTACCTGACTTAGATTTTTTAACAGGCGCCCAATACTTGGGAGCCTATTTTATTTTCTTTGAGATTTTTTTTTCGTAAGTCCAAATTGGGCGCCCAAACTTTAGGCGCCTGTTTAAAAACAAAACAGGTGCCCAATACTTGGGTACCCAATCACGACTTTAAAAACCATGGTTGAGTCTTGGATTCCAAGACTCAACCTTGCTTTTGGAGACTCAAATCCAAGGTAGTGAGGCACTGTTGGATGACGAAAATCCTAGGTGGCACCTTGGATTCCAAGGTAGTGAGGCACTTTAGGAGATGCTCTAACAATAATGGCAACAACATTTTTGGAAATTATGAGAATAAATATTACTTTTTGCCATCTTTACAAAATCAGACCCAAGGAACAATAAATTCCAAAATCGATACTGACAAGAGGAAAAACCAATTTTGCCCCTACTAAACTTACAATAATACAACAGACAACCACCTATTTTTGGGCTCCACGTGTACTAATGTCACATCCGAAACATTAAAAAAATTTAAAAACTCATTTAAAACTATTATATCAAGCCACGTGTACGTGTACAACAGACATTGTAACCATCTCATGAATTACTTGTCATTTGTTTTTGTACAGTTTGTCCTACCTTTTACGAGATTTGTTATTTGTAAGAAGGCAGACTCTTTCACCAATTCTGGTACTATTTTCCATCGTTTATGGTTAGGTATCACGTACGGTTCACAGGAATTCGCCTGGTTTTTGGCGCCAAAAGCGATCTCGAATCATCAAACAGTTTCTTCTTCTTACTCGACCGCAAAAACCATCCTGATTATTTGTCACAAACCATCTGTGTGATTGCTGCCTACCAAGTTTTTGATTGAAGATCGGTACTCTACTCCTAGGCATGAAGGAAATGATGGTACTCTACTCCAGTAGATGGTACTCGAATATACTCATGGAACAAATGATGGCAAATCATCTGCGCGGCTGCTGCCAACCAAACTATGCCATTTATTCAGTTAAACTCTAGCATTCTTTTCGAGATCTATGTCATTTGGTAACAATTAGTTTTCATTTGTGTTATGTAATTTTGCCATTTGTTTAACCTTATTTGTCATTTGTTTTATATAACTTTGCCATTTGTTGCGAAAAAATCAACTACTTGAATATTACAGTAGGTTTGTAGGCTCCACAAATAAGGCCACAGGTAAGGCCATGGGATACACAAGTATGAATATCACTTCCTAAATAATAATAATAAAAGTTCAAATCATTTTAAAATATATTATCACACCACCCTGTCACCATTTTATGCATTTGTTATCATTTGTTAACTGCCAATTTGTCACGCATTTAAACATTAATTATATTGAATCATGTAGACTCTGTCACCATAAGTTATATTATTTAGCATTTGTTTACTGCTGTTTAGAGTTAGGTAACACGTGTGATTCACACTAGTTTGTCTGGCTTTTGGCGCCGTAAGCCATCCCCATTCCTCAAAAACTTTTTTCTTACATGACCACTGCAAAGACCGCAAAGACCATCATGATTCTACATATCGTGTATGTGATTCACAATCGTAAAAATTGTCTCGGTCGCACAAACCATTTTCCCATAATTATCGTAATGTTACCTATCATGTGTGTGTCTGATTTTAGTGTTATTTCAGTAGCAAATCGTCTCTGTGACTACTGCCTACCAAGTGTTTGATTAAAGTCTATTTTCTCTTTCACAATGAAGTATTATAAAGGAGTGAATAAACAATTTGACGAGGAGAACCAAACGCAAGAGGGTAAAGCAAAGAAAGGGCACCTCTAATGCTAAAAATTATACCTCTCGGTGTACAGGTATGAGACTTCACAAAATATTTGTAGCTCTGCATGAAGAGGAAAAGGGCACTCATCGTACCACCTATTTTGCACCTTTACTATTGATTGATTTAATAGCGACGATGTCGACGTTGGTTGTGGTAATATTCGATCATTATCTCAGTGATATGAAGTTCCAATTCGGGGGGGGGACGATAATTCAAATGAAACCCATTCATGTTTGCCTGATTTTGGGGCTACGTGTATCTTCTATTGCAAATGAGTTCTTATTTGTTGATCCAGAGCGTATAATGAATTTTAAAATGAGGCGATTCCCTAAAAAGAAGAATACATATGGGTTGGGAGAAATTGGCGGGGCTTTAAAATAGGCAAAATTGGAAATACATCAAGGTAAGGTTCTAATTTGTCATTTGTTTTGTCTATTTTATCATCATTCTTCTTTGTATTTATCACCCCAAAAATTTTTCTATTGTATTTGTCATTTATGGGTCATTATTTTCTAAGGCTCTTGTAATTACATTGTGTATTCTTTAACATTTTTTACCCATTCTTATTCTTAGTCGTGTGTGATTTTGTTTTACACACGATGTTCTTCGATTAAATTTATTAAAAATTATACTATCATTTCTCCTCCCGAACAAGGGGATAAACGTTGAGGTAAAGTATGCTGATCTGGTAGATGATCTATTAGAGTTTAACAGATTCCCCTGGGGTGAACAAGTCTATAATTTCTTTTGGAGTCAAATAGTGGAGTTTGCCGATTATCGATCGGCCGCTGGTAAGATATCGGATAAAGCTTTATCACTGCACGGATGTACCTGGATAAGAACTAATAAATCCATACATTTGTTCCCTAAGCTATAGAGATGGAGGATGACATCCTTTAAGCGTCACCAAATTGTAACGTTTAAAAAAAAGATTTGCTAACCCTAAATTGTTGGTAATATCTACGAAGACGTCTGAGACTGACATACAGCAAGAACTTATGCATGAGGCCATGGTAATCTTCCATTCTTTGTATGAATGATTCATTTTATTGCTTCATTGTCAATTAATTTAGGTTTCGTATCATTTTATTTGCTTAGGTTTGACATTTGTTATCCTCTTTTTGTCATTTATTTGATTTCATTCTTTGTCATTTCCCCTTTTATTATGAAGTCCCTTTTTGCCATCTGTTTTATGCCTATTGTCATTGCTAGACTTTTTTGTCATTTCTAAATTTCTCTTTGTCATCGTCATCTGTTTGAATATTTCAGAGAAATCACATCAAAGCACCTGCAATCGGCGGTACGCCTGCAATCGACACTGTGTCTACAATCGATAACAGTTCTTCTGCCACTGAGATCGAAGCTTTATTGGTTAAGGTATGCTCCCAGTTGGAGGAGCATGGTAAAATATTGCAAAAGTTGGAGGTCCATGGTAAAATGTTAGAGAGCCATGGTAAAATGTTGGAACAAATTTTGATGTCTATAGTTAGAGATAGTACTCTACCATAGTACCAGTTCTCTACTCCTGAGTAAACCGCAAAATACAACTGAGAAGAAGAAGGTAATAAGAAAGAAGATGGAAAAAGGAAGAAGGCGGAGCCAAGAACCTGGCAAAGAGAGCTCTAACAAAAAAATCAAAAGATTGAAGAGAGGAAAAAAGTGAAGGGAGAAAGGCAGAAGAAGAACAAGACGAATGCCAATATGAAGAATAAAAAGGCAGAAGAAGCTGATATGCCCCTGAAGAAAAAAGTTGAAGACACAAAGAAAGAAGCTCTCACTGATAAACAATTTGATCATGTCCCACTGATCTTTTTAAAATCTCAAATCCCCAAGAAGGCTAATAGAGCGCTAAGGAAGAGACGGGCATAATTCCCAGAACTTAAGGAAATTCAATCAATTGCAGAAAATTTGCTTCAACAAGTTGCGCTGGGAGAGCGATTGGAGGTGGAAAAAGATTTAATGGTGGAGGATGAAGTTGAAGTTGAGAGGGAAGTGAATTTGGACGCGATATCGTCTGAATATGGTGGTGTTCATTTAGAGGTATCATCCGTTTATGACTTCTTATCATTTATATGATTTTATTTAACATTTAAAAAAAAAAAAATTGGCATTTACTTTATGAATTTTGTCATTTGTTCAAAATTCTATCATTTGTTCAGAACTTTTTGTCATTTGTTCGAATGTCTTTGTCATTATATTTTCCAAAACTTTTATTTCTTCGTCTGCGTTTTAAAGAGTTTTATTATCATATGCGCTTCATAGAGGATCAGCCTTGCACTGTAAAGTTAGACCGGGATGAGCACAAAAAGCTATGGGAGGAGTCGGCTTCTAAGATTAGCTGTCTCGGGCAGAAGTTCCAGGCTTTGGAGCGCGATCTAGAATGCTCAGAACGTGATCAAGAGTTGTGAACATTTTTTCTAGTTTTTTTGGTGTTTAGTTTGTTAGTTTTTTGTGGTAACTAGTACTTTCTCTTTATATGAATAAATATCTATTTTGTTTTGTTTTGTTTTGCTTTGTGATGTTTTGTTTACTTTTTGCTATTAAATAGTGGTTTTCGTTTGATATGTGGCAAACAAAACAATAACAGTTCTGTAAGAAAATAATGATGATATAAGGGGGGACAAGTTTAATGGTGAACTTAACAAAACTGATGATAATAATTAAGTCGACAAATGAAAAATTCTTAGTACACAAATAACAGTTCAGAAGCAAACAATGATATAATAGAAACCAGCAAATACAAAATTCTTTGAGAACAAATGGCAGTTCAGAGGGAAACAATGATATCATGGAAACAATCAAATGAGAAATTCTTCTTACATAAATGACAGTTCAGAAGAAAATAATGATATCATAGAAATAAAAAAATGAGAAATTCTTTGTGTACAAATAAAAGTTCAGAAGCAAATAATGATATAATGGAAACAAACAAATGAGAAATTCATTTTAAACAAATGACAGTTATATTTAGACAAATGATGATTTTAACAATATTAACGATAAATATCATACAAACAAATGATACATAGAGTACCCAAAATCATCAGTGCAAACTGATTACAATATCTTCATCTGGGATGGCAGGTACCTCAGTGCTCATCGTAAAAGATGGTTCTACTGTCGGACATGTATGATCGTCAGATGGAATTGGTAGAAGCTTCTAAGAATGACAATGGTGTCCATTTTTTCGACACCTACTGCTAAATCTTAGTTTGGTGACAAGACCAAACATTTTTTCCCTTCTCTTCCTTTGTGTGGGAGGACGACCGACATGAACTGTTGGAATAGGAGCACAAACATGTGGATCAGTTTTTGAAATTTTCTACTGCTCAATTCCTCTGATAGGAATCCATATCAGTTTATAAGCAGCCTTGTATCTATCATTTTTGAAGTACTTAGAGACACGTATAGTTGGATCAACATTAGGAAGATCGAGAGCGTGTACTCTGTGTTCACATAGTATCCCCATCGTTTGCCAGTAACGACAAGAACAAGTACCATCTTCAATATTTACTAAATCGGTTTTGTCATAACAAGTCATCTGAAAATGGTAACGTGATGTACGAACCCTGTAGGTTAGTGAATCCGCCACAAACTTTCTTCTCTCACAGTGATCCGTAGCCCGTGGCGTTAACAAGCTTGACTCATCTCACCTTCTTCCCTATACCTATAGGACATTTCTGAACAGATTCTATGCAATTCCTCAATAAACACATGGATATGGAGATCTCTCACTTTCAAAATAACATTATTTCAACTCTCGACATGATTTGTGTAAGCCACTCCTTATCTAAACAAATGATAAATAATAGAAATAAAATGTCAAATGAGTATAACTAGATGACAAATGGAATCATACAACTGCAAAGGGAATAATAATAAACTGATAACAAATAATGGCAAAAAAATGAAAAATAAGTATTCAAATGGAGTATTAATAACTATTCCTGAAATAGTAAATGGGAAGTTGATCAATAGAGAATGACAACGTACCTACTCATTGGAATATATATACTAGGCCATGCTTCCTTGGGAATACCTAGTATGTATTGGAGACCAACTGGATCCATATTTTGGATACCATTCATATGTTTATCGAAATCAATGGTAGTTAGGGCCTCTGTTGCCATCCTAAATGCAATCCTCGTGCTTTCGAGGGTATTTTTAATATTGTTCGATATGTAGAAGGCATAAAACTTATGGATTGCAAATGGAAACACCTTGGGTAGAACATAAATAATTTTGGCATTCCTGTTAGAGATAATAACGAATCGAGTGTCATAATCATGGAAATTATACCCAAACATCTCCTGGAAGTATGTTCAACTTTCGGTGGTCTCCAAGTCTGTTATCAAAAATGCAAGTGGAAAAATATGATTGCTTAGGTCAATGGCAATGGCTGTTAGTAGAGTCCCATGATATCTCCCTTTTAAAAAAGTTCTATCAATCACAACAGTGGGTCTCAATAGTTTATATGTTTTTTTGGGTAGACCAAAACACCAAAAACACCTTGTAAATCTCTTATCCTTACAAATTGTAGTTTGTGTGTCAAACACCAAATCCGGGTCAACCAACTTTACTTCCGCAAAGTAGCTCATAAGTAGTTGGTATGCGTGCTCAAAGCTGCCTCACATCTAAAATAATTACGTAGATCAAATAATAAACAGATACATACAAATGAGAAATATCGACATACAAATGACACAGTTAGTCGGCCAAATGATATGTAATAAAATGATAAACATTATTGTACGAATGACAGGTATGGGGGAACAAATGACATATAAGATGATGATACCTCTATGTGGGCTTTTTCTTTCACACGCCGGGAAAGATTGTATGTTACATCAATATTATGATTAATTTGCTTATCATCAATAATTATGAAAGATTTGTAGTTTGGGTCTTTTCATAGTTTTTGCTTGATTATTGAAGAAATCCATCTACTAGACGCTACCTTATACACGTTCCTACCATCAATTTCTACTCGGATGTATGTATGCATGGAGTAATAAGTACTTTAAATAGGGCAAAGTCGAGTAACCTTGTCGCGTAAATCTCCTAAGAGCATTTATGTCCTTTGCAACGTACTATGATTTTATATTCGATGCTCAGAACGTGTTCGATATTAAACTTGTTTACAACTGCATAAGCTCTTATGTGATTCTTGAGTACAATCCTATCTTGGTATCATCACCATTAACTCTTTACTAAAGTCAAGTAGTCCTCCGTGTACGTAGCCGATTTAAGCCGAAATTATGGTCTTTCACTGAGACGGGCCTTGGGCTCAAACCAAAATTTGCTAAACAAACTTAAACAGTGTTCATAGCATGTCCAATATTGATAAGAAGTTAAAATACAATCTCACAAATGACAATATCACGAACTATACATGAAGTTGAGTTTTGTCCATGATGGTTGTTTAATTAAGAGAAGAACATTAGTTACACTTAGTTCATTGAACGGATAAACACACTAGGATATTTAAACGATCATTTCATGAGGAACATTCGTTTAAACATAAGATCATTTGAGTGATGGAAACACGTTTGATTGAGGATACCTAGGTCCATTTGAGATAGGAACTCAGTAACGGTTAATCAACAAATATTACATTTGATTGAAGAACATCATCATAACCACTAAGTTCTAACACTTCTGTGATCAGCCTCCACGTTTGTTCAGGTAACCCTCTTATCAGGTTCGCGATTAGGAAATTAGTTGACGCAAGGTCCACTGCGTTTGGTGGTGGACAACCCTTTACCCTAAGAATAGAACATCAGACATTCAACGTCTAGGAGTTTCTGGGGAAGTCCTAGCTCATTAACAATCATATGGTGGAAAGGTTGGCGGGATTGCTTTTATGCATGCCCCCCATGGAAGAAGTTTATAGCTTTACAGTCTACAGGATGGATATTCACTGTTTCTTCCAAGAGTGTAATAACAATTCTTCATATAATGGTGTGCTCATAGGGAGTGTAAGTTGTTGTTTCTCCTCCAACATAATAACGAGTTGATTTTGATCTTTAGACTACGAATCCGCCCCCCAAAGATCAAGGTAAAACTGAACGCACCATCCTCCCTTAAACAAATTATTAAATAAACAATTTAGGTGATACAGTAGCAAAACAAATGAGACAATGATTAATGTACAATGATAACAAAGCAGAAGACAATGATAAAAACTGACTCCATCATCCCTCGAACAATGATAGGATCCCAAAATAAATGATATCAAGGAACAATTCCGATGGTATAGTAGTGCAGATATAATATTAAATGATACCATAAATGGTGGAAATGATAATAGCATAATAACAAATGATAAAGTAGCAAAAGGAAAAAAATAATTATGTACAAAGTGTATCGTCTCGCATAATATTTTCTTAAGAATAAAGCCGTCGAAATCATGATGTGGATACACGTTAGGATGAGGAATCGATTAGAGATGATATTTAATGTAGACAGTTACGTAACGATCCCAGAGAGAAGGATAACAATGGTCTTTAGCAATGATATAACCTAGGAATACCAACATCTTTTTCTGCCCCCATGACCTCCGTGTGAGGACTTTACGATGCAACCATGATTGTTAGAATACTTTGTGACGTGGTACATTAAGGAGATAACATATATCGGGAGAATCCCTTTATTTTGTAGAAGCCTTTCTTTGCTAAAAGACTAGAAGAAGAACTTTGATTTTTTAAGGTTGATAGCGTATTTAGGGGGGAATCTTCCCTCTTCTTAACTGTTCTTATTTACTGAGTTGATTAACACTCAACAACTTTTAGGGATCGTTTCTCTTTATGTATTCTTTCATTTATTTTGCGAGAACTTTGGCATTCGGTTGGATATCTTTGTAATTGTTTTGTATAGTTTTGTCATTGTCATCAATCTTTGTGAGTTGGTAGATTTATTTTATACCAGTTTAATAACTTTTAAGACCTACACTCAACATTTAATGGTTTGAGAATAGGTAGCTGCTACGTGTAGTATGTATGGACCATTTATCGCGTTTTAATTTTAGTATCGATTTTTGAAGGCTTGTCAAGTATCGATTTTGTAAGATTTCAACAAAGTAGTATGTATTCTCTATATTTCCGTAACATTTTTTTTGTTATAATCCACTGCCAGCTTTACCACCAACCTTGACCATGAATTTGAAATGTACATATGATGTTACTTGTATGTGCAGCTCAATGTGTCAGACACAGTTAAAGCTAGTAATGCATTTTGATATAAATATTTTTTTTAAAATAATTTGGGAAAACTTTATCAAGATGACCCGACCCATTAACCTTTATGAGATCTCTGCCTTAATTAGTAAAATAGATAACTGGAGCTAAATGTTTCTTATCACCTGTGGCCCCCGATCCCTGTTATTCGACCAATTTCTATTATAACCTCGCTGGCGTACAATATCTATATAACCTACTTACTTGAGTGGCAATATCGTACTTTACATATAACGAGTCTTCAGGTACTTTCAGTAACACTTTTATTTAGGTAACTCTCCGAAAAAACCATCCTTCAGTTTCATCTACTTCTAATGTTTCACTCCAAGAATCTTCTAAATCACAGTAAGGCATTGAATCACCAACGTCTTTTTACCTTTCACACCATGTTACGCTGACCAAACTGGTTTACAGACGTCGGACCATAAAAGTAAAAGAGACAGTTCCTAAAAACCAACTCTTCACACAGAGATTTTCTAAACCAAGACACAGATGATGGTGCAGCAGCAGACTTCCCAATCTCCATCTCCCTTCTCTCCTACCGTCGTTGCATCCTCTATACACAACCACCATCATAGAGTTTGGTGAGAGGAAGAACGGCTCGAGCATAGAATCCAATCCTACGCAAGATACTCGGCCAAACTGCCTTGCAGTTATACCGGCCCCACATATGTCTCCTTCAACTTGTCCTCATCAGGATCGAAACACATCCAACATTGCTTCTCTCCCGCTTCAACTTCTTCTTCTTTCGCATACCTTTACAAACGTTGTTAGAACGAGAATGTGGGTGGTAGTTCCAATGATTGTTACCGAAATAAATCCTTAAATTATGATCTCCGCAGAACTCCCTCTTCATACACTATCTCTGGGTCTTCACCTTCCATCTAGACTTCCAGAGAATTTTTCAACGAGCAGCGCACTTTTCCAAACTTGTTACAGGTACTATTTAATATAACCCCGCGCATTTGAATGCACAAGTCTGTTTCCAAAGCTCATCAGTCATACAAAGCACTCTCAAAACCCAAGCAGCACATATATAATACTTTCACATCATTCCATGCCGAGTACATCCCGCCACATAAGCAAACACCTATTTTCTATGCCAGTCAAATCAACATTAATAACGTCATTTCTTTTCAACTTCCAATTGGCACAACATTCACATATTCCTCTTCACTCAAGCCATCGAGAACTTAGTGAGAAAGGGCGATTGTAGGGACCTTAATCCCTCGAATCTAAACCAATTCGAACTATTTCTATTCGAACACTTCTATATCAGACTGATATACACGTGAACATACTAGTCGTTCATTGGCACCTCATCACGAACTCGTGAAGAACTGGGTCTAGCACAAGAAAACAGCATGAATAGTCAAAGATACATGTCTCTCACGAACTCAATAGTTTTCTGTCAAGCCACTTACCACATTCTCGAATGTTGTTTCATCACATAACGAATTGCTGGAAATGTTTATCTAAAGAAAATGTTCCCAATAGACAATGGCAGAAAAGATATGATAAATCGCCAGAATTACCATATTTTCTAGCTTCTCAAATACCTAATTTCTTATTTTCAAGATCAAGTATTTCCTAGTTCGAGAAATTTACTTACCTAATATCACCTCAAGCGATAAAGCCACATTACTAAAACCTCAACCCAAGGTCATGGTTTGTTACCTAGTTTAGAGGTTTTCGCAGACTAATCCCTGTATTATTCTTTATTGCATTAGTTTTTTTATCACAGACCTTGTGTAAAGAGCTAATTCTGGCCTCTCGAGCTTATGCATTAAGCCATTACATTTTGGCACCGGCGTAGAAAGAAGACATTTCCAATGATATCCTAAGGCATACATTCACGCTACTACAATTTCAATCATGTCACTTCCAGCGAACCAGTAACCAAAATCTTTCTCGATCTTTCACGAATCACCCACTGTCCGAAATAGAACAACTTATGAGCTCAAACGTCAGTACAATCCTGACTGAGAGCGTCGTGAGAAGGAGCTAGAAGCTAAGAGACAAGCTCGTTTGACAACGTCAAACGCATGAAGACCACGATCACCATACATAAACATTACAAACATCTGCAGGAACTCCACGGATCCTTAAACTACAGATCGCATCAAGTGCATTAGAACCTCCTGTGTTTCAGTGCGGGTCCAGATTGGGACTCGAGGAGGCCCCAGCAAAGCTAGTTTCCAAAAATATTCAACACGACCATTACCTTCATGCATTTGGTGTGAAGTCTATCCGAATCAGCAGAAATCCCACCGCTTTTTTAACACATGAGGAAGAATAGTACCTCACCCTCGAATTCCGCACGTGATCATTCGTGAGGTACCGTACTAATAATCTCAACCTCCCCATCCAGCCATTCAACTGATACGTTACTGTGTCACCCAGAGCATATGGAGCAACGCATCAAGGCGTTGATGAAGCGCAAGTTTCTGGTCACTGCAGCGACCTTACCAAGTTACAATGAAGTCTATTGGTAAAGAACTATTCGATATGGGAACACCAAAAAGTTTCCATATCCAAAAATTCATAAATACAAGGGCATCGATCCCAAGGGCACATTCATAATACCATACTTAATTGGTTTGTATTCCAATCCACCACACTCTTTTACATTTTGTTGTTGTAACAATTCTACAAGAAGAAACCACTCTGTGTTCCTGCTCTTTCACCTGAGATTCCATACACACATTCGAGTCAACGGTAAAACCATTTCCATCAAGACGTATGCTCAAACATGACAAAAGAAGGATAATTTTATATTTTTATTATTATCCTTAACAGTTACACGTAGAGAAGCGCGGGTTTTGCTAGAATTTTTTGGAGCTACTCTCATAAGTAACAACCTCTATCAAAAAGGGTTTATTACTGATTTCACCAACCGCGCATCCAGTACGATTTGCAAAAGCAAAGAGCACCTCTTCCCTCAACCAACCTACCTGCGACCTTATGGTATGATCCCTAGGTCAATGGATATTCCTACCAGGAAATTATAATGCCAAAGGCCTAAATCTACTAAAATCCTTCCTCACCACGAAATCCATATAGATCACATAATGAACTGAAGGGAAGATTAGGGTGATAAACAGTGTTCCAAGGGAACACTGGACTCCTCAGAAAGGTGGAACATTACCTACCTGGGTTTCCCTAAGATGAAGGATCGATCTCTACATTTTCCTAATCCTCTCCAAGGATAAGCATAATCTTCCCTCTTAACCATTGGAAACCAATCAAGAACCCCAATGTACTGCATGCTCACAAGTACACATCTTCTATTGACAACTGTTATGCTTTATAGAGTTGCTAGATTTCATTTTTTTCAAGTGGATGATGTACGAATACATTATCGACCTGAAGTCATACAGATGGGTAGCTCTAAACAAATAGCTCAAAATCGTCTATCTAAGATCAGCTGAGGAAATACATTTCTACCATATGTTACATGCCAAATGATCAAAATTCTTAGACAAACAACTCTTGTTCCGCTTCAATCGTAGGAGACTGTCAGTAATGCTACTCTCTCACCCAAAAAAAAGGAGAAAAAAAACCATCTTCTACCTGAGTTTGCAATCGTCGTCTTGAAGATCTCATTCGAAGATTACGATATTTGTCATTAAAATTTCTACATCTAATGGCATTAATTATAATGCTCCAGATGAGAAGTTTTTTCATGCATACATGATTATCAATACTTAACGCAGTATTGAGATTCTCTTTACAGAGAAAATCAACCAAATGGAATTAGCCGATCAAGTTTTTCAGCCACCATATTAGGAATTCAATGGTTTCTAAAAGAAAGTGATTAAGAGTCATCCTTACTGGGTATTAACCTACCGATGACTAGCCACCAGCAACGTCGTCTCTGCGTCATCAACGTCAATCTCGTTATCCTCAAGCTTATTGCCGCGCTGGATTTAGAACATGGAGCAATCGCTTCTTTCCTATCATCAAGCACTCCACCTCAATCCCAAGATGATATCTATAAATAACAGGTAGTCAAAAGCTTTCCTCGAGCTTGCCAATATTGTTTCTGCTATTTCTGTACTCAGATAGAATACCTGTATAGCAATTACTGAAAGCAATCACCTTAAGATCCAGCCTTCACAGAAGAGCCTACAGAATACATCAACATTAATGGACCTAGTAGAGGTACTTTATCGTACCACACTAATCCATCACGATAAGATGCTCTCATACCCTTTCTTACGACTGAACAAGATGATTTTGTGGGACTTTCCGAAGAGATGCTGTGGTCGATTTCGACCAGGCATGTCACAAGTTTTGACCTCAACCTTAAGCCATGGGCGGTCAAACAGCCTGCGGCGACTGTCCCCTTTATCTTTGAGATGAAAGTTACCATGAATTTTGAGAAATTGATCAAAGTGGGATTCATTCGAGAATCCAAGTATCCAGATTTGGATTCTAACATCGTCGTTGTACAAACAAAGAAGGAAAAGTCCGAGTTTGTATAGATTTCATCACTAAACAAACATAACTCCGAAGGATGTTTCCCTTCCAACATCCTAAATTCTTGATTCCACGCATGTCATGAACTCCTACTATGATTGACTTGCTTCTCTATATCAACTATTCCTACTCTTGGAAGATGATCAAGAAAGACCATTGTTATCATGACAAGAGTTTTATTAGTACAAAGTCATGCCCTGTGAATTGCTTTTTTTTTCTTTTAATTTTCCCTTGTACTTTTAATTTTTTTTTATTGATTCCAGACCTCCCCCCAAAAAAAAAATTAAAAATGCAGCACGACTTATAACGGTTGATAACTACTATGTTCAAATACATCTGGGAAAAATTGTGGAAGTCTAACATTGATTATCTCTTGAAAGGAGCTAACAGTCAATCAACAACCTCACAGATCTCATCACAATATTCAAATCCTGCGATCTTACAGGATGCGACTCAATTCGGAAATGTTAATTCAGAGTACTCAAATCCATTCCCTCAGCCCTCTCAACAGCAATAAGGGCTTGAGGCCGATCCAGATCAATTTGTGCGCTCTCCCGTAACATGTCATCTCCAAAGATTACAAAGACGTACAAAGGCTTGTCGGCAAGATGTGCCGCATCAGCCACTTTCGTTTCTAATTTCAGATTGTTGTTTATTGGGTTTTCCTAGCTCTACGCGATTGAACCAAACGGAAAAGTTCAGCCCAATACAGGGATCCATGGACATCAAATATGAGGCAGCTTTTTAGGATCTAAAACTATTTGGGGAAGTCTCCCTAATGCGCACCCCATAGATAATACAGAACTTATCATCGACCTACAGTTACAATACTTCTATCACTCAAGTCTCATTCGACTTAAAGGGATGACGAGAAGTCAGTCTGCTCATCGCAAACTCTCACTCCCAACCAGCAAAAATGATCGCATTCTAAAATCGAGAGTTTCCATCTAACTCTGTTTGCCCTTCCAACAGAAGCTTAACCACTACTTCTAAGCTCTTCATCAAAGTCAAATGACAAACTTCCCATCCAGAAAGTTTTTGTCTCAAGAAATAAAAATCTAGGAAGTGCAACAATGGCAGTCCCATTTTGGGCAACATGATTTCAGTTTGAATAATGACATTTAAAAAAAGTTAAAATGCCATGACCATTTTTACTCATGGATTTCCAGTGGAAGATCCTGAGTGGAGGGGCCCACGATCCTGACCTACATAAAAAATTCAGAAGATCCACCCACCAAATGTGTGACGTGAGGGTCGCAGCTGAAGGATTACAGGAAAGGGTGGAGACTTCATTATATTGTCAACATGCCCGCAGGGCCGGGATTGGAATCGTATTGATTGCCCCTTCCAACGATAATCGAGAATAATCCCCTTTTTATTTTGAAGCCTACAATATGTCCCGGGAATACGAATTCTTAATTCAGGACGCGACCTTTCATTCGAGCTTGGTCATTTGTGAAGCTTTCATCTACACGATTTATCATGCGTCTACCCATTACTTCCGAACAATCAAAATGTGAGAACTGACTGAGATGATCTATGCCCTTCTTACCGACGATCAATCCGCTTGCAGCAAAGCAACTCTCGATCTACCTTCTTTCTCGTGTCCCGTAGAAAATAGACTGGTACCACCCTATTCCATTGGCAGTTATATCTAGCAGTCTTGTCTACAGATGCACATATATTGTTCAGATGAGGAATCCCTGGCATTCATCGAACTTTGCTGGCATACCCTATGATTATCAATCTGGGACAATAAGATGGGGCCACGATTGGCGGTTAAACCCATTTTGGCTACCTTGGCACCGTCACAACCGATGTTAGTTGCCCCTCTTTCTAACGATCCCAAGAGGTGTAGGAGCGCACGATAGGCTGTCAGAAAACTCACCACTACCACTACCAACAAAGATATATTTTTAATGTTCCTTTTTTCCGTCCGGGGCTTACCTACAGTGTCCTCAGAACGAAAGAAGATGAGGCTCAAGATTTACATAAAGGGAAGTTGCTCCCAAGCCGGCGGCGAGCTCTGCCTCAACAGGCAATTATACAATGAGATTCTGGGGTCCAGATTCACATTTAGCAAGTAGAGAGAGTACCATCATACTACACTTATGATACCCATCAACCACGACATTGACAAATGACCCAAACTACCATGCAATAAGGTTTTGCCATTTCCAGCGGTGGGCCTAATCTCGTCTGGGACTTCCTACATCCAGGTTACTGACGATCTCACTCATAGCTATAGATCTTTGATGAACTGATGTATAGAGAGAAGTTCTACTCCCGTCGATCTAGAGTAAGGTCAATCTCTTTTATTTTGGGAAGTACAATCTGATTATTTGGATGTCACTACTAATCCATCGATATGCGCACAATTGTTGTTGGAGAAAAAAGTAGTTGCATTCTTCTCGCTAAATATAAACATCATCACGCCATCTATCCCCATTACCTCAAGCAATGGGTCAAGCTGAAATAGCACCAATAAAACCATCGTGGATGGGACGCAAGAACAAGGCTTCACTCACAGAAAAAGGAAATTGATACGGAGCTTCCTTATTTCTGATGGGCATACGCACAACTCCAACGTCAATAACCGACTGTACCCTAATCCTCCTCGCCTATGCACTAGGTTCATTCTAATAGACAATCTCATCCGTCATTAGAACATGAGCTAACTGACGAAAGAAAATAAGTTAACTTGGGCCTGCACATCATTGGATTAGAA
>JACGCM010002556.1:0-54873 GCA_014058105.1 Kingdonia uniflora
ACAGGCACTAAAGAAACCTCATACCTGTTTGGCAATGTCACTATGCACAAACATATGATCAATGCTTTCAATGTCTGGATCACTACAACAACAACATTTTGAGGCAATATTAGACATTTTGTAAATAGTATCCACTGGGGTATCTTCTTCCATAGTTTCCAATTAAAAAACTGGATTTTGGCAGGATTGCATGGTGGCCAAATCCAGTCCATTCTGTCTTGCTTGTCAAATTCACCTCTCCAGAAGTTTCCATGCTGTTTGAGTGAGAACAGCCATCTTTAGCAATGTCCCAAATAGGTTGTCCTGTCAGGTGATACTTGAAACTTGTTTGTGATAAGTAGTCTTCCAATAATCGAGTATTTCACAACTAGAAGCTCCCAGTGCCATACTCCATTTGTCAACAATTTCCTTTACATCTATTTGCTGGTTTGGGTTTACATCCAAGAGGACCTGCAGCTCACCGTCTCCTGTCCAATTATCTGCCCAGAAATCCACTTTACCTCACCTAGAACCCATGCAGTGTTGGCTTTGGGACAGTCTACATCACTCACCATGTTTTCCATACTTAGAAGCACCAGCAGAAGCAGTAGGTGTAGATCACCTCTTAGGTACTTGTTTTTAGGTATGCAGCCCAAAGAAGTCTTTGTGCAGAAATTCCAGCACTGTTTGAGCACAAAACTACTCTTAATGTCAAACAAGCTTCTTACTCCAATGCCTCCATCTTTGTTTTTGCAAAGATTTTCCCCAAGCAACCCAGTGCCTTTATGGTCTCCCTCAAAAGAACCACATAGAAAATCAGCAAAAAATTTTCTCTAGGATTTTAAAATAGTAACAGGTATTTCTATGCAAGATAATAGATGAATTGGCATTGAATTGAGCACATGCTTGAGTAAAATCAGTTTACCACCACTGGATAAAGCTTTCCTTGCCAACCTTCCACTCTCTTTTGATCTCTGGATTAAGGAATTGAATCTGAGCACAATACTCTCCCATATCTGATTGGAGCTCCCAAGTAAATGAGAGGAAAACTCTTAAGTTGAAATCCACACTGTTGTATAATGAGTTTCCTTGCAGGTGGTGTAGTGTGGTGCAAATAAACGCCACTTTTCTCTTTGTTACAGGTTGACCAGACAGCTCTTCTACTGAGCAGAAACTTCATCAAACGTTGCACTAATCTTCTACTGCCATTAAGAAAGACTATGAATCATCAGCATAGAGCAAAGCTGGAAATACCCATGTTGCCCTCTTCAAACTGTTGCTACAACCCCTGGATAGCACTTCTTCAGCCAGTACAAACAACATAGGGGAGAGAGGTCACCCTGCCTCAAACCCCTAGAAGACTTAAAATAGCCTTTGAAAACCCCTTGCGTAACACTGAAAACCAGGGAGTCTCAAAACATTGTCCACCAAATCAATCATCTGTTATTGAAGCCAAATTTGGAAAGTAGTTTTCTCAAAAAACAAGTTTTCTCAAAAAAAACCCAATCCAACCTATCATATTCCTTGGCCATATCAACCTTTACCATTACATTTTGCCCTCTTACTTTTCTTTTGAGATCACCCGCAAGTTCTTGTGCTAGTATAATGCTATCTCCAATATCTTTGCCCTGCACATATGCACCCTGATTTCCTGAGATTAATTTAGGCAATATTGTACAAAGCCTCATAGCAATGATCTTGGAGAACACTTGTACACCACTGAACAAAGACTAATAGGCATGTAGTCTCCCCAACTGATGGTGTCTCCACTTTAGGAATCAAGGTTATAAAGAAGATGTATAGAACTTTGTAAGTGGAGCCGCACATGAAAACTCTTTAACTGCCCCATGTAAGTCTTCCTTGATGATATCCCATGTAAAACCATCACAACCTGGGCACTATCCCCAGTATGCTGAACAGACTCATCCTGACCTCCTCCAATGTTGGAATCTGTAGAAGCATGTCCATTGTCTCCACTGTGACCAAATCAGGAATGCAACCAAACAGCTATCATCTGAACTAACAGGTTGGGCAGTGAGTACCTCCTTGCAGTATCCAATAGCTGCAGCATGTATCTCTCATGTTTTGAGTATGGGTGCCATTAGGCAAAGTGAAGTTAGAGAATACAGATTCTAGAGTTATTTTTATTTAAATTCTATGCTTTGAGTGCAATGATCTCCAATAGTTTGTTTGTTTTTAACCATGTTCTAGCGTTTCTTGTTCGAGAAATCTTTGTTTCTGCCATGGTTCTTTCTTTATCGCCAATTGGTGATTTACTTTTTCCTCTTATTATTCTCTAATGGTGATTTATTTATCAATTTCTCTAGTGATTTATTTTTCTATCACCGTGATTTTGTTTTAATTCTTTAAATCCCAATGCAATTTTGAGGTTTCTCATTTTCTTGTCGCAAGATGCGATTTTTTGTTTTTTTCGTATTGCGAGATGCGATATTATTGCCTCATGAGGAACGAGAAATAAGGTTGTCACCAATTTTCATGAAATGGCATTTCTATAAAAGTGATAAAATACAAAATCCGGAAATTAGTTTCCTTTCAGCTAGAAAAAGAAACAATATTGTTTGGCATAACTTGCTCGCTAAAGCTTGCTAATATTGATATAACAATTTAGAACTCGTAACAAGCAAAGTTTATTTATTGTATGAACTTCTCTTTAGAACAAACAATATACCTTTTATGTTAGACTCTCACAACTTATCTAACAAATCAAAGCAACCAAGTATGCAAAAATCCTTATTGTGGTCCTTAAAGAGAGTAGGATATAACTGTTAAAGAAAAGATTTCAATCTTCTTGAATATAATATCTCAAAGGGAAAATTTATCATCATGTGAACTCTTCTTGGATAGGAATCCAAAGTTAAAATAGTATAATATCGCGATGTAAGATGCTTTTTGTTAGGATGATCTCCTTAAACATTATCTCGACGCTTCTACTAAACGCCATCAAGAGCATCAAGGTGCATGCGAGTGATGCTTTGATATGTATAGACACAATTTCAACCAATACTCCAAAGGTTTTAAATTCAATTTTTATCGGCATATAAAGATATCAGACATTGTTCATCTTGGTATGATGAAACGAGTACGTTTCGCGTACGACGACTGCTTGATGATTCCCTCGATCATCACCAGCAATCGCTCGTTTCTTTCCACCGAAGAATAACAATCTCAATGAAAGTTTCGCGGGCAATGTGATGACATGGTTAAGTGCATCGTACATGAATCACAACACATGCATCTACTAATTCCTCACATAATGTTTGTTGATGATCTATTGCTTTGCCTGAAACCCAGCAATCAAGCTGCACACTGCCATGGAGATTTTGAATGCATTTTCTTCATTATCGGGCTTGAAGATTAACACCACAAAAAGTTGTGTATTCTTTACAAGGTCAACTTCAATTGAGATACGAGAAGCACTAATCACAACTCCGAAATTCAATGAGGAAAAACTACTATTGAAATACCTTGGCTTGCATCTCATATGTTCCAAATTAACAGAACAAGATTGTGTTCCTTTGACAGTAACATTCAAAAGAGAGTCCTTAATTGGAAATATATGTTCATGTCTTTTGGAGGAATGGTTAGAACTTATACGAAGTGTGCTCCAATCTTTTTAGTACTTGATTGTTGTTTTGTATTACCCAAATCTACTATATTGAAAACTAAAAGGACCTTTAAAGATTTTTATGGTAAGGTAGTGTTGTCTTCAATGTAGCTTGGACTGATGTGTATCTGCCTAAGAAAACTACTCTAAACGTTTCGCTTGATATGCATGTCATTATTCATGTACGATGCACTTAACCATATCATCACATCGTTCATTGAAGTCACATTGAGATTGTTATTATCTACAAGAAAGAACCAACTGTTTGAGATGATCGAAGGAATCATCA
Source organism: Kingdonia uniflora (assembly GCA_014058105.1). NCBI lineage: Eukaryota > Viridiplantae > Streptophyta > Magnoliopsida > Ranunculales > Circaeasteraceae > Kingdonia > Kingdonia uniflora. The sequence continues at coordinate 3,894 of JACGCM010002556.1, forward strand.
AACATTTTAAGCAGTCATCGTACGCAAAATGTACTTGTTTCGTTATACCAAGATGAGCATTTTTTGATATCTTGTATGCTGGTAGAAATTGAATTTAAACCTTTAAAATCTTGGTTGAAAATTGTGTACATGCATATCAAGGTCGAAGCATCTCACGCCAGCTCTTAGACGGGGGGTCTAGTAGAGGCATCACGATAATGTTTATGGAGATCATCCTACCACAGCTCTTTGAGCCTTTACTGGACGCCGTATTCATATTCCTAAACTATCCTTCAATAATCTCGAAAATGGCATATTATAATTAAGACATTTTTATGTAAAACATGTTTTAGAAAGGGGTATATATGTAACCTGCTATCATCTATACTATTGGGCCTCGAGTTTGTCTCCACTCTCCACTAAATCTAAGGTTGATGCACGTGTAACTATTGGCCCCACCTTAACAGTTTTCTGGGTTTTTGTTCAATTGTGGGAACTAGCACAAATCTAAAGCCAAGTGTTGCTTAACAAAACCAAAGCCCAAACTGAAACTATGGGCCAAATTAAGGGCCGAGGACCCAAGAAGGGAACAATATTACTAAGGCCCTACTCCTTATAAGAGGCTTCTTAGGCCAACAATACCGGCTCCAAACAAATAGAAAAGTTTGATAGTTTCGAGATGCATGAAGAGGGGAGTCGCATGCGCGGCTACACTAGTTGTTGGTAATGGGGAATCCATTTCCTTCTAGCATGATCTTTGCTAGAAAAGGTCGTTTAAACCTCAGGTTCAACTCAGCAGATGTGATTTTATCTGAATTCACAATATAGCAAAACTTGTTTGTATTGTAGAAGATGATAGGTTAAAGATTCCTGAAACTAGATCCACCATCCTCCGAGTATAAAGACTTAATTATATGGCCTCCTACAGAAATGTTAAGTACTCTAGTAGATCAGCTTGGGAAATAGCAGAAACTCTAAACCAGAGATACCCTAGGGTGGAAATTGATATGGAACAAATTATCTCAGCCTAGATATTCTTTTGCATCTTGGTTAGCTGTCAAGAACAGGATGAAAACAAGAGATTTCTTGCAGAAGATTGATCTTTTAAACTCTTCCTACTTTTCATTCTGTGATGCAAGGAAAAAATGAACCCATCTGTTTTTCGAATCTCCCTTCTCAAATATATATGGTCTTACATTCTTCAAAGAATTGGGGGTTGTAAAATCCATTAGGAGTTGGGATGAGGAACTCAGATAGCTCATAATGGAGGCTACTTGAGATCCTAGTCACACTGAAATTCTGAAAGTAACCTTCAATACAACTATTTTCTGTGTTTGGGAAGAAAGGAAACATAAGTAATTTCATCAGAAAATTTCTTCAAAAGAGGTTATTGAGGGAAAAATCAAAGAGCCTAGTTACAAGATCATGGCAAGTCTCAAACTTTAAATTCTGGGGGAATGACTCAAGCAGAAGTAGTCTTCTTGCTTGGGGGGTGCTATCCAATTCAAGAACAGCTTATGGAGGACTGTTTAAACTTCAAATCTCATACCATTACGACTTTCACAAGAATGGCAAGGAGGGGACAATGTAAAAAAGAGATGATACTCTCAGCTGTTGTTGACAGACTTGACTTAGCTATATTACTTGGGTGTGGACTGATATGGAGATGTGTTCTGATAATGAATCTATTATTGATGTGTTAACATCACTGAAGTCTCTCCATTGGAAGCAGCTACAAACATACAGAAAGATTGAAAGAATGAAAAACCAATTACGAAGGATATCCTTTAAGTATAAAAAAACCCTGCTAAATTCTTAGTTTCGCGCTATACAGATTCTAATATTTGATTTATAATTTTTCTTGTGAATAAGATATGTAAAGCCGATTCACTTAAGAGTTTTTCCATAGGTTGTACATATCTTTTCATGAATGATATTAGGTGGGGCTCTGTCTAATCCTAGCTTGTTTTTAATAAGAAAAATTGAAAGAGGTCTGGAGGAAAGAGACCAGGTGAGAGGAATCTAAAAGAGGGAGATGCGGAGAGAGAGAGAGAGAGAATGAGAAAGAAATAAATTGCAGTCAACCGATATGTGAATATTTGCAAATAAGTCCGCATGGGGAAGAATTCCTTGCTGTAGTTTGATCAAACAAGTGAATTTATAACTTGATGGGGATATAACGTTCTGAACTTTGCACTATGATCCATCTCCTCCAGCATAGAAACCATAAAAACTATAGAGGAAGATTCTAAGATGTGGTAAATATTCAACAGCAGGAGCAATTTTGTGAAGCTCAGGTCAAAAATAATAGTGGGAAGATAATTACCTGACTTGCCTTCCCATTCATAGATTGCTGCTGCAAACTCCTTAAGCTCTTCAAAAGCATCCTTTTCCGTCAACTCTGCCTCTTCATTTTCCTTGACCCCCTGGAAATCGGTGTCTCGGTTCCTTTTGTAGCTTTGCTAAACTTGGGTAAGAGGTTCTCAAAGTCTGCTAGGACATCTCTAGCTAACTCGCTCTTTGAATATTGCTGATGCTGTTGTATCATCATCATCAAGGTCATAATATCCTCTTCGTCTTTAATTTTATCAAGATTCCATCGAGATTCGAATGACTCATCTGAATCAAGAACATATGCTACCACACCACTCAGACCCGCGGCAAATTTCCAGCCATTTTTTCCAAACACAACAACTGTACCATGTACTCACAATCGTGATCGCGAACACCTGTATTGGCCCCTGAATTACGCATGCAGAATCTCTCAGCTGCCATCCCGTTACAATATCCCTCGCCACTTGTTAAACCGTAGAGTCACATACCAATCCCGATATTATCTTTTGGATTAAGCTCGCTTTTTCTTGAAGGGCAAACTAAAATCTTACTGCCAGATATACTATGCTAATATAGTCGTTGTTGTCCCCTTCAATTTTTAACATTATGCCAGGGGCTTTGACCAGCACTTCCACTAAGCTTAATGTGGATGGCATTTCGAGGAAACCCGTCCATGTGATGTGCTTAATGACTTCATGGCTCAGCATAATTCCAACAGCACGGTTCATGTTCTTGATCGGCATTTCAATGCATATAGGAAGCCTTTGTAGAGAAGTCCAGACAAAAATATCAGCTTTAGATGTGAAAAACTCGGAAGCAATGAGCCCTTGGTACTATTTTTCCTTGTCGATTATGGAACACACTTCAGAGTCTGCTTCACTAAGACTATAGTTTACCAAGCCATTTGTAGGATCTAAGGAACAGGGCATGCAAATGAAAAATGAAAAGTCACCTAGAATAAAATGAGCAAAACACATCAAGTTGCAGTTACCAATTCTACTTTCTACAAAAGAATGAATATACAGCTACAATTCCACAATAGCAAACATAAACAGAACAGCATTCCGCTCAGTATTACTCTCATTTGAGTTATCAAATGAGTGTTAATACAAATCGTGTACTTATATAACCAGTACCCATCTCTATCTTTTTCTCCTCCAATTACCACAAGCAGCGCTTCTTATCTCATGCTCACTTCCTCATCTACAAATTCTCCTCCTCTTCTCCCACCACCAATCAGAGACGAAATGATTTAACCCTTAGTAGTGTAGCCTAAATAATTTAAGCCTACATCAAATACAATGAAATAAATGGGTAGGCCATTTATTTAACAGAAATGAATCGTACAAAGGGGCCGATCAAGTCTTATCATAACCAGTAAAACTTGCAGATAATAGTAAGAGAATAAGAGCTTTAGTACTTAACAAAATGACATATGTTGTATATGTATTAACTAGCATCAATCAAGACCATTAATAAATATAATCTTAGATGAGCACACATATGGACATGGCTCGATAAAACTTACCATATGTGAAGAAACATTTTCTTAGTTATCACAGTTAAGAGCCTTCCTTTTTCAGCTCCTTATGATGAATCTATAAACCCCACCTCCAACTTCATTCCATAATTTCGGTCAGTCACACTGCTGTAAGCTTTCCAAATTGCTTCTCAATCAATTTTACTATTTTTACTTTGAGTATAGAACGGTTCTTTGTTTCGTTCTTTCTTTCTTTTATACAATGTTGCCACTAACCTCCGTGCCTCTCCTTTTTTTCCTGGCTTTGCAAGAGCATCACTGATAGAAACAACAGTACTTTCAGATGGAGCAAACCCTTTTTCATTCATCTCTCGTAACATCTTCTTTGCCTCACCTTGGTATGACAATTTGGAGGACCTTCTCACTTCGCGATTGGATAGTTTACACCAACCACTAATTAGAATGTCGTAAGTTGAAGAGTTAGCCACTACCCTCTCATTTGCATCTCGTTCAGTAGTTCTGAAGCTTGATCCATTTTCCCCACTTCGCAAAATCAAGAATAAGCACATTATAGGTACCGGTCGTAGGAATGAGCCTTAGTTATCATTTCACAGTACAGCTTTATCGATTCCTTCTTGTTTCCTCTCTTCCATGGCCCGAAACCAATTGTTGTATGTGGTATCATTTGGCATTATGGCCATTTACTCATCTCATCAACTAAGTTTTTCGTCTTGTGCATCAAACTGGCTGTTGAAAGCCCACCAAGGAGTGTATTATAAGTAGCAACATTTGGAGAAACTCCTTTAGCCATCATCTCAGAATACGAAGAAAAAGCCTTGTTTACATGACTACTCTTGCAATATCCATTTATAATAGCATTATAATAATAGTATCTGCTAATATACCTTTTGTCCTCATATCTTCTAATACAGAACTAGCTTTTCTTGTCATCCCAAGTCGGCATAAGATAGCAATTAATGTGTTATAAACCACTGTGCTTGATGAAAGTCCCAGTGATAAGATTTTATCGTGCATTTGGAAGACAGTCTCTACCGGACTACTTTTAGAACAAGCATCAAGCAGTACTCTATGAGTAATCGTGTCTGGGCAAAATCCAGCAACCCCATCTCATTCAGCAAAACCATTCCTTTATCTGCTTCACCGGCCTTACAAAGCCCTCCAATTAAGGTGTTACACGTGAATGAATTTGGTAGTAACCCGTTACTCTTCATATCATTCCAAAGTTTGATGGCTTTCTCCAAGTTTCCCTCTTCGCAATAAGCACAAATCATGGTGCTGTAAGTAGCATGATCAGGAGCTATCCTCATTCCCTCATTCCAATATATATAGAATGTGCTTCATCAGATTTTCCAAGCTTTAAGAAACCATTAATGAACACATTATAAGCAACAATATCAAATCCCAGATTTCTTTGGGTCATCTCTTCAGCTAATTTAACTGCGGAAGACTCTTTTCCTGCTTTAAAGAGCCCATCCATTAGTGAAGTGTAGTTCACAAGATCAGGACAGATGCCCCGCTGCATCATATCATTGAACAAATCCTCTGCTTCTTCGATATTTCCACTTGCTCTGAAATAATTAACAAAAGCATCAAGTATGAATTGGTTTGCTTCAATACCTCGGGACATCATTTCTTTATAAAGTCCAAAAGCCAAATCCTTTCTACTGGCCTTGAAGTAGCCATCAATAAGTATACTAAAATGTAAACATTTGGAGAGATGTTTTGACCCATCATCTTCCTCATAATATCAACAGCTTCAGCGAGCATACCATTTTTTGTGTGACCATTGATAATTGACGAGTAAGCGATAGCATTTGGAGCTACAAGCTTGCTCTCCATTTCCCGAATAACGGATTCTGCCACCACTATGTCTCCTACCTTACAACGCCCATCAATTAAAGCAGAATATGTTATGTGATTTGGAACGAGGCGAAGTTCTAACAATATACGAAACATTTCTTCTGCTTCGGCGGCTTTTCCAGCCTTGAAAAGTCCATCCATCAAAATAGTACAAACAAACAAATCAAAAGTAATTCCATTCACCACCATTTGCTCTGAAAAGCAGAGGCCTCTGTAGCGTTTCGAGCTTTATATAAGGAATCAATCAATATAGAGTATGATACATGGTTAGGAGTCACGCCCATACTTTCCATCTCCCTAAAAACAACTTTCCCATCTAAAAGCCTCCCACTCTTGCAAAGACCATTTAAAAGGGAACTGTATGTAACTACATCTGGCAAGAAACCACTCTTAACCATCTCCTTAAATAACACAAGTGCTTCGTCAAGCCCTTGCGACTTGCAATATCCACTGATCAGTGTGGTGTGTGTTATAAGATTTGGCTCCAAATCCAAACCTTCCGTCACATTATCATCTGCTTCATTGACATCTGAAACAACACTATTCTTTGCATCATCCGAAATCTCAGCCATGAATCTATTCGCGCTGTCAAACTCCCTCTTCCGGCAATACCCGTTGATCAAAGTGTTATAACTAACAATGTCAGGCCAGACACGCTCACTCCTCATTATTTCCATCAAGCCAAGAGCTTTCTCCATCTCCCCACTTTTACAATACCCATCAAGTAACGAGCTATATCCGACAACATCCCGATCAATCCCCACTTTAACAAACTGATCCATCATCAACTCCGCATTCCCTAACAATCCAACTCGACAAAACCCTTATCAACACATTCAAAGTAAATGAATCAATCTCACGCCCTTCTTAATCATTCCGACAAAACCCCAACAGCCTGTTTAACCAACCCCTCTTTACAAAACCCCCAAATGAGCGTGTTATAACTAACGGTGTTGAATTCAACAGTTCTAAGCAAATCTAAAGCTTTACTCAAACTACCCACTTTGCACAAACAATGAATCAACACATTGTACGTAAACCATTAGGAATCACTCTACAATACAACATTTCAGAATAAACAACCCATACCTGAAACCAAACCAAACTATTAAAGCCATATAACAACTCATTCCATGACTTCAAATTAGGTCTCAACCCATGATTCCTCATCGAAGAAAACGCCATTGTTGCTTCTGTGAATCTCTTACAAGTCAAGTAAGTGTGAATTAGGTACAAAAGAGGGATGCATAGAGATGGATCTTTGAAGATGGGATGATCTTCAAATGGGGTTGGTTAAAAAGATTGGAACTTTGATTGAGAGATGAAAATTGGAGAGATGGGGTTGGATTGAGGTGTGGGGTTTTAGGGTTTTGGGGTTGTTTTGATGAGAAATTTGAGGAGAAGAGAAGATGGGTTGGTAGATGTTGATGATAATTGAAGAATCCAAGCTTCTTTAGATGTTTAAGCGAACTCATCACTCTCTCTGACTCTGAGAGAGAGAGAGAGAGAGAGAGAGAGTTAAGAGTTTTGGAGGGAGAGAGAGAGAGAGAGAGTCCACCCAAGTTTGGGCTTTGATTAGGCCCACCCAAGTTTTACCTGAAATAACTAACAGGTGAAGTTGTTTGCTAAGCGATGCATGAGTGAGTCCAAGGACTTATTCCGAGGACGTGAAGCTCGAATCAAACTTATCAGGCCCAAACTATTTTATAGCCAAGATCGAAGGACATTCTCAGAGGGAGTTCGCAGTAATGAAGAGGGGGGTTTATTCGGTTAACCACGGATAAAGCGTAGCAGGAAAAAAAAAATTACATGATGTAGTATGAAAACACTTACAAGTTCAAGTCATTTATACTTCTATGTGAAAGATGAGTGTAATAGCCTATTTTCGTAGAGACTGAAAATAGTGTTTTACACCCTTGAAATGGAGAATGTTGTAGATGAAATAGCTATAAACACAAAGTTTTAGCGTGAAAAACCCTTGAATGGGTAAAAAACCACAACCTCTTCTGAGGATTTTAGAAAGAGAGATGTTTATATATGTTTGCTAGCTATTATATAAAGAGAGAGAGAGAGATGTAGAAAAGATCTCTGAGCAGTCCCCCCTAATCTGTAGTTATCTAGTCTTATTTAAAGGTCTTATAATATGACCGTTGGTTACATTGATGAGGAACGTTACAATATCAGGCTTTGATGACTCTTCATGGTGGACTTTGTAACGTCTTGATACTTGTTGATCTGTAACGGATCTATTAACATTCTTTAGTTGTAGCTTCAGATCATTGGGAAGATACGATCTCTTGTGATGCTCGTGTGCATGCGATCTGTTGACAAGTGGAGGAGTATCTTATGTAGCGCGAAGTCACAGGATGCTTTGATATCTCAGAACTGTTGATGAATATGCAATCTCAAATAGTATTTGCGTGTATTCGAACTGTTGCTAGATATCTGAGTATTCTGTGCAGTGCGATGTTAATGGATGCTTTGTCATTCAGAGCTGCAGATGAGGAAGCCTGTATTACGATCTCCTTGCTTTAGTCCTTGATTGGTTATCAATGTGTTATCTCGAGCTATGTGAGTTCGAATAGCGGACTCAGTACGGGGATTAGAAATAAGCCCTTACAACTGCCCTCTCTCAGCCAATAGCAGGAGAAACGTGCGTTGCAAGTGGTGTTGGTTGAGATGTCCAGTCGTCTAAATTGAATGTTGCATTGATGGTCCCCATTTTATCTTGGAAGAAGTAGTTTCGACTGTTGGGTCTCCCAAAAATTCCTCTTGAGACTTGTACTTGTGATGAATATCTTATTGGAAGTTGTAGATTGCATTAAATATTACAGGTATAAAATATGGTGAACAGTTGCTATCACTGTTCAACCTGGTTAACGTTGTCAGTTGTTTATGTTTAGTTGAGTAGCAGTGATGGTGACAACTCGACGTCAAGCATATGAAGTAGGGTTCAGACAAAAATGGCGAGTCTGCAAACTCGTTATTTTGGCACCCAAAGCCTTTCGTTGCCAACTCTAATCCCTGTTCCGCCGACTTTCCATGGGATGACGTGAGAAGAAGTAGAGGAGGCGGAGGATGATTTTCATCAACTGTGGCGATTCCATTATATGGTTTTGTTTGATGCTCATCGTCGGTCCTGTCTGCGGATGCTTGCAGAAGATGCAGTGTTGGCGGAAGACGAGAAGGCGGGGAAGTCGTTTGAGAAGTACTGTCGATACCCTGCGAAAGATTGGGTATTGTAACGGTGGAGGAGGTCCTTCGTTGGAAGCGAAGACGGGGGTTATGGAGGAGTGGTGGGATTAATTTTGTCCTCTGCCTCATTCTAATTTTCATCCTTGAGCTTTGAGTTTTTCTGCTGGGCCCTCCATTGTTTCTTTTCAAGTGTTGCACTGTCATCTGCAACGTAGGCTTTTCTTTGTAGAAGATAAAAATGTTTGTAGAGCTTGTAATCTTTATCTCCGAACTGGTTGAAGTGTTCGTTCTTGTAACTTGTTTTCCTTGAATAAGACATTTGAAATTCATTATCTTATCTTGTAAGTGTTTGGAGCTGTTGTAAAAAAAATTGAACTAGTCACTGATGACATATGTCAAAAATATGTAGGGCGTCGTATTGATATCTCTGAACTGTGCAGGTCGCCTCTATATATATGTGTGTCCTTATTGAGACACAGTGTTGTTATGGTTGTGGGTGTGACAAGGTCGTGATCCCTTTTGTGTCAGGAGTTATTTAGAGCCATGCCGTTGTTAACTTGAATACTTGTTATTATCAATGGAACTTGGTCGGAGCCTTTGAGCACGTGCTGGATGAGCGTGTGAGAGCTATATTGAAACCATTCCACGTGGTGAGGAGCGTTATCTATTCTGTCATTGTAGGTAAGGTCGGACGGTTGATCTTAATAAAATGATGGGCTTGTGTGGAGGTTGGTTCACCATCGCTTTCTGTATCTTGAATGAAAAAAGGAACTAAAGCAGGATTTGCCACTGATATTTTTGCGTCTGTCAAGCCTATAATGTGGTAAGTGACAGTGGTAATAGTTGTACCTAGGTTTTCTGATCTGGAACCATGCTATAAAAAGTGTAGCAGGATCGTGCAACCATAGAAAGTTGTTGTTGGAAGTAATCATACTATAAGATCTGTGTAAATCTTCTTGGGCAGTGAGTCCGTAATAATGGCAGAGGAGAGAGACAGACGTGAGAACAAAACACGTTACCCCAAAAACCATTATGAGGGCAAACGAAAAGACGTGTCTGTTAGGAGAGATGATGTGAACACGTGTCCCGAAGAGTCGTCGTTTCAGAAACCAAGGGGTAATATAAAAGCTTTCCTCCCTTCTTTTCTTAAAATACAATCAATTGCAGACAGAGACAGAAGCATTTCTAGAGAGAGAAATTTTTCGAATTTTGAAAGCAGTCCTCCAGCGTTGTGTGATCAGCCTACTAAGAAAGATAGTTTTGTCGCCTGAGGTGCGAGCGGTAAACGGAGTGGGCAACTACTGCTCTTTTAGTACAGGTTAGTGCCTCTGTTTTTATTTTTTTTATTTTTTTGCTGTGTTAGGTTCCTGAAAAACGGGTAGGTTATGTTTGTGAACTGTTTGGGTAGATTAACAATGTGTTGGGTACGGCTGAGGGAGGAGGTCTCTTTTGTTAATAAAATCTCTGAATAGATTTTTCCTTTATGTGTAGTAGATGTGCTCAAAAAACCTGAAACCCAGTAGTAAATTTGTTGTCTCTGCCAGTAGTGAGGAATCATCTTCGTCTGATAGGACTACGGATGATCTTGGGGTAATTGGTACGGTGACCGCTGACAATCCGTCTGTGTCGTCTGGGAGGGGGGTGGGGTTGCATGCTGGAGGTGAAACTGGGCAATTTTTTAAATATCCCGAGAATGTAGACGAAGCGAAGAAATTTTTACAGTATAAAAAGAGTTTAGACGGAGAATGGGGGGATTATGTGATGAATGCAGGGTTGTGGGTTAGAACTTTGGTGAGACCGAGTGGTAATATAGAGCATTATCAGGTGCCTTCTCTGGATCGTTGGAAGAGAAGTATGGATATAGGAGATGATATAGATATCGTTTATTATAATGGGACTGGATTAGAGGTCGTAGAGGAAGGATTTCTCTGTTATTTGAATCAGGTCGCATATGGGTTAAGAATTCCCCTAACCTTTTTCCAAAAGGGGTAATGAATGCACTAATGAGTTGCCCTGACCAATTGAATGATAACATTTTTGAGATGATGAGGGTCTGTGAAGTTATTAATCAGAAGTGGAGAGATAGTGGTATTGCGAGGTAGTTCGTTGCGGACGATGTCTTGAAATACTATAAGTTTAAGTATATGAAAGATCGGAAGAGCGAATATTAGTTTAGTGATTCGGTGATGCCGATTTTTTTTGATTTTGAGTCGTCTGGGAGGCCCTGGTGCGACCATCTTGTGATGGTGAAGGGTAATTGTATGCAAGTGCCTGGGGAACCCGTGCTCGAGCTGATATATAAGAGTTTTAACGAGAGTAAGTGTCTTCATTCTGTTTGTAGTTTATCTCTTAACTTACTGCGAGCTGCTAACATAGTTTTATTGTTGTTTTGGCAGAGCCTAAACCAATAGTTGTTGCTGATACATCGAGTTTGTTCGACATCGTTAGTCGAGAAGGGAGATAACTGAACAAAGTTCTCAGAGAGCTAGGAATTCGCAGAGAGAAGAGGCTTAACTCTGTAGTGGAAAAAGTTAAACGACCTCAGCAAAAACGAGCTATGGTTGCATCTGGCTCTGCTTACGCCGATGTTATGGAGATACCTGCCTGTGCTGTGGGTTCTTCGAGCTCTTTAGTTCGGCGACCAAAAATAAAAAAGTTCGAAAAAAATTAGAAATCGAAACTGTAAAATAGAGTTCCAAAATCGGATCGGATTTCGAAAAAAAATGGAAGTTCGGACAAAAGTTGCAGCCCTACTTGGAGTAGCTTTCAACTACTTTAAGGCTTTCATCCAAGCCATGTTAAAATCTCATATTTAACCCCATACATCATCGGACCAAAAAACGCTGACCGGACTCAATAGACCACCCCAGAGTTTCCAAATACTTAAACTCCGGGCAATCTGAGCCTATTCGAGCGGTCTAGACAACTGATGGAGTCGTTTGAAGCCAGGCTGCTAATTCGCATACCAAACAACTATTGTTGAAGATGCTCTAACAATGAACAAAATCATTACATCAAGAGAGAGGAAACTATAGTTACTATACCCTTAAATGCATAATGTACGATTACGAAGTGATAAATACACACCACGTGAGTGTACCTATAAGATGCACATATAGTCAACCAATAAGTCTTCCCCAGTACTATAGCAACAAACTTATAATTGTTTTCAACTAAGGGAAGAAAAAGATTCAAATGTATTTACTTATATAATATTTTTGGATTTGTTTTATTAGCTGTACTTTGAAAGATTTGTAATTTAGTTTGTTAACTCTGTTATAGAATCCGGCAGATCCCTTCCTATAAAAACAACAAACTATCTTCTTGATACTCTCTCTCTCTATATATATATGTTTCCAAAGTTTTTAGTTTTGTTTATATCTCTAGGGAGAGGAGGAGGAGGAACCTCAACTTCTAGAGGTATATATGATCTTGCTCTCTTTATTATCTACTATTGTTATGTAAATCCTGTGGTTTTGTTGTTGTTGTTTTACTTTTAGTATATTTCTGCAGTGGAAGGGTATTTATTATTATCATCCCGGATTCATTTTTTCTTTGGCCATAAACCACAATATTTTGATTAGGAGAATACTTAGAACTGGAGGGAGGTTCTATCTTAAAACCAATTGGCAATAAGAGGAGTAGCCTCAGGATCTTGTATATCTCAACAAGTTTAGTTCGCTTTACACTTATTTTTCACGCTTAATCGTAGATTGAATTAGTTAGTGATTAAATACCAATTAACCGATTCTCTGTTCATCACGTACCCCAGGAATTCGATAGGCGAATAGTTGATCCCTGATTACCCTAAAAAAAGGAGGAAAAAAACGTTGTGGCACTTATAAGAATTATGAGTTCTTGCGCTAGTCCCTCCTCTCCTCCTTCTCCCAATCCCATTTGCACCCCCTTTTCGTACTTGTACAAAATCTGTGGCCACAAACAAGTGAAGAGGAGAGGATGTGCATGTACCAAAGACGATTTTCTACCAGAGGAGTCGTTCCAAAGCTGGGGAAACTACAGGAAGGCATGGTCCCAAGTAGGATCACGGCTAAAGGATCGTCTTCTTACAAGGTCCTTAGACGATATCGAACTAAATGAGGTGAAGGGTCGTAGTCAGCATGAGATGAAAAAGACATTAAATTGGTGGGATCTTATGTGGTTTGGTATTGGTGCTGTCATCGGTGCTGGTATCTTTGTTCTCACTGGTTATGAAGCGCGAAATGTGTCTGGACCTGCGGTCGTTCTCTCTTATGTCGTCTCTGGGATTTCAGCTATGCTGTCTGTCTTTTGTTACACTGAGTTCGCTGTCGAAATTCCTGTTGCAGGTTTGACTCTTTTCTCATTATTTATTACCGAATTTGGCAAAGTTTTCCGTAATAGTCTCATGAATTTTAACTCCTTGGGTGGTTTCAGGCGGATCATTTGCATACTTAAGGGTGGAGCTTGGGGACTTTGTGGCATTCATAGCAGCCGGGAACATTCTTCTCGAGTATGTCATTGGTGGTGCTGCGGTTGCACGGTCGTGGACTTCCTACTTTGCGACCCTTTGCAATAAACATCCCAATGATTTCCGCATAATCGCCCATAACCTTTCTGAGGACTACAACCACCTTGACCCCATAGCGGTTGGAGTTATCATCGTTATTTGCATTTTAGCCGTGTTAAGCACAAAAGGGTCTTCGCGTTTCAACTACATTGCCTCGATATTTCACATTGCGGTGATTTTGTTTATCCTTATTGCTGGTGTCACAAAGGCGAAAATGGTTAACTATAAAGATTTTACACCCTTTGGTGTCCGAGGCATTTTTAAATCGTCGTCTGTATTGTTTTTCGCCTATGTTGGATTTGATGCGGTTTCGACCATGGCTGAGGAGACGAAGGACCCGGGACGTGACATCCCTATCGGACTTGTTGCATCGATGTCGGTAACTACTCTCGCTTACTGTCTTTTAGCTGTTGTTTTATGCCTCATGCAACCGTACCGCGAGATCGACCCCGATGCCCCCTTTTCCGTTGCATTCTCGGCTGTTGGGATGGATTGGGCTAAGTATGTTGTTGCGGCTGGGGCATTGAAAGGCATGACTACTGTGTTGCTCGTTGGTGCCGTGGGTCAAGCCAGATACCTCACTCATATTGCTCGAACCCACATGGTGCCTCCGTGGTTAGCTAACGTAAACGAGAGAACTGGTACTCCCGTAAATGCAACTATTGTCATGCTTGTGGCGACAGCGATCATCGGCTTCTTTACCAGCCTCGGTATCCTCTCAAACCTTCTTTCAATCTCTACGTTATTTATCTTCATGCTTGTTGCCCTCGCACTTCTAGTCCGAAGATACTACAAAAGTGGTACGACAACACCTACAGATCGTAACAAGTTTATTGTATGCCTCGCGCTTATCCTCGGATCATCGATCGCAACTGCTGTATATTGGGCTTTAAGCGAGGACGGATGGATTTTGTATGTGATAACAGTACCAATTTGGCTCCTGGGAACTCTGGGAATCAGATTTTTTGTCCCTCAAGCACATTTTCCAAAACAATGGGGAGTTCCGCTCGTGCCGTGGTTGCCATCGGTTTCAATTGCGATCAACATCTTCCTTCTTGGGTCTATTGACGGGAAATCATTTCAGAGGTTTGGAATCTGGACTGCGGTGCTTCTTTTGTATTATTTCTTCTTCGGGCTCCATGCATCCTATGATATGGCAAAGGAGTCGCAAAAGAGGAAGACTGTGGACGAGAGTAATGCAGAATTGAATAAAATCGAGGAGGGGCAGTCTGCGAATTCTTCCTAAAACAATGCGGAATCCGTAGTAATCTGCAATTACATTGATAGTGTTTTTTAGTTTCTGTTTCAGACTGTTATATGATGATGAAGTTTGTTTGTTTACATAATTTAAAGAAGTCTTTACAATTATGCAAATTCATTTTTACAAGGATAAAAGTATCACGGACTCTGATTATGTTATTGTTGAGCTCATCTTACGACACCTGCATTACAAGAGGCAGATGACAGTCAGACTCTTGATGACTTCTGTTCTGTTCTTTCCAACGGACTGTAATTTTTTTTCTAAATGAATGGTATGTAGGATGATAATACAGGTAATCTACTCAACATGCATCACAGATTCACAAACTTGTAGTGCAGCATCCATAAATATGTGTTAACTGCACTTCTAACAATGAATGTTTTCAGGAAGAAGCGTCCACAGACACATAAAAGGAGTATAAAGAATAGAAAAATGATTGAGTTGAAGTTTGTAAAGCTCCTGGATGGCCTTTTAAAGGAGCTCTTAAGACTCAGGATAAGTGTGTGTGTGTGTGTGTGTGTGTGTGGTGTGTTGGGGGGGGGGGGGGGGGGGGGAAGGGGGGACTATCCAGTTGTCTTTTGTGTGGTGTAGAAGAGGAGAATGAGCATTATCTTTTCTGTACCTGTCCTTGTGCTAGATCATCTCTCTTCTTTTTTTCTTCTTTTTTGGGTGCCGAGATATCATGGTGTAGTAGCATATTTCATAAGTTCGACAATGAGACAAAATAGCCAACAAAACATAGTCGAAGACAGCCCAGCATTAGAGAAGATGCCACGTCTACAATCACAAATTCTCGACTTACTAAAAGTAGTCGTTGTACTTGGTCAAAAAGAGCCGTTGGAGATCTGCGAAGTTCGCCAACTACCTCCGAAATAGGAGATTGTTTTTTTTTTTTTGTAAAACTGCATGTATCTACTATAAATACAGACAAATAATGAGTTATTCAGATCCGCAATATTACTATTCATTCATCCTTACATTCATACCACCACACAACAAATTGTAATAATTAGCAATTTATTGGATTTTTCATCGAAACCCTCTTCGAGGTCGTGGTTTTTCTCAGTTTTTACTGAGTTTCCACGTAAAATCTTATTTGTTTAAGCTTAATATTTATCATCCTTACTAAAAGTATTGGCGAAGATTATCCTCCCGGAAAACACGCCATTACAATTGGCGTCGTCTGTGGGAATACCATATTTTTATTTACCACTGTGATCTAAGACAGTCCGATGACAAACATGAATCTCTGAAGTACCTTCAGTGCGTTGAGGAACCACGAGATCAACCTGATACCGAAAACAGTCGATTTGCACAGTGCAGTGATCAAACTTCAGAAGCAAATAGAATTTGGCCGAGTCCAGAGGCTTGAAGATCAGCGAATTCACGCCCAGGCTCTTCAAGTTGAGAGAGACGAAAGGAGAAAGACCTTGGACCAACAAAACTGGACACATCATAAAGAAATGGAGAATTTACGAAAAACTCAAGATCGGCTCACTGGCCGACAAACGTCACCTCCTCAGGCTCAAAGTGATCATCGCTCCAGGGCAACCCAAAGAGAAAGCCAGCCAAGAGAAGAACGAGTACGAACTTCTCGATCCAGATCACGAAATCCAGACAGAGCTTTTTGTCATTTTGGACTAATATCCTTAGCATCGACAACTCTCGGAAGTCGACGAACACATAATCAAACTCCACCACCAGAAATAAGACAGCCTATCAGAGACCGATTGGGACCTAAATGACAAGGAGACTTTGATCCACAGGTTATGACCGTACCAATTCATCTGCCACAATTCATCACCTTGGATGACCTAAACAATAGGAACCAAGCCATAAACTCTGACAGCCCAGGCCAAAAGTTAGCTCTCTATTGAATCAAAACAAATCCCATCTCTCCTCATCTCGAAGTCATGCCCATCCCATAAAATTTCTACATGCCAAAATTTAATCAGTATGCAGACCTCACTGACCCTCTCACCCACGTCTGACACTTCAAAGCCGCAGTTGGATTATACTCCAAATTTGACCACATGTTATGCAGATTATTCAACATAAGTCTGAAAGAGGAACTTCTCAGATGGTTCTATACTATCCCCGAAGGCTCCATCACTACATTCAGCAAGTTGCAGTGCCTTTTTGAGTCGAATTATGCCCATGCCAAGGAACAAGAAATAACAATGGATTCTTTGTTCTTCCTCGAGCAGGGTGTGAAAGAAACGTTAGCGAGTTTTTACAAACAATTCTTACAGGAAATACGGAAGATTGGGAATTTAGATCTCAAGATTGTCGTTCCAGCATTCACCTCAGCACTGTATATCGACTCTAAAGTTTAAGAAAAACTTACCTTACACAAGCCTAGAACGGTGACAGAAATGATTGATGTTGTTAATAACTACATTGAATTAGAATGATCCAAGAAGGATAAAATGAAGAGCTCCTCTGTCATCCATTCTCATAAAACATTTTCATCTCCACCCCAAAAGTTAACCAATATTGGGGCACCCAAGCAACGCAGACGCAACACCGACAACGCTAGACGAAGAGATGGAAGGCCAGATCCGTCCCAGTTTTACCTCCTATGACAACCACTCTCTCCGCTATCTTACCAACGATAACGGGAGATGAGTTATATCGGGAAGCACAAACAATTCTTGATATCCCCAACAAACCTTTGTGCCAGTATCACAACGTGCATAGCCACGAAACTGACAACTGCTACTCTCACATTCGGATTTTTTATTACATTCTACTAGCTGGAAGACTTCATAATTATGTAGTCGATGTTCAAAAGTTCCTCGAAGAAGAAACTAAAAGAAAAGACATTCAACAAGATCAAGTACAAGGACAATCTCGCCATCTTTACATGATCGAGATTGAAAAAGGAAAAAAGAGAATACAAGACGATAGAATTACATCTTATTGTAAAATAACATCCTCAAACAAATCAGCAAAACTTCTCCCCAGCTCCAGCAAATCGAAACGTCTGTACCATATTTTATTCAAGGATTGTGACACAAGCCACGTCAAGTACCCACATGATGACCCTCTGGTCATAATGCTCAAAGTAGGACAAGACTACCTACACACACTTCTCATCGATACTGGAAGCGCAACAGATGTTCTCTTCAGAAGGGCAATTGACGTTCTAGGACTCAAAGACTCAGTGAAAGCTTTGGCAACCACCATCACAGGTTTCAACGGCTCCAAAAAATAGACCACGGGTGAAATCACCTTGCCAGTTCAAACAGGATCAGAGACCACTTTTGTAAAGTTCATTGTCATAGATGCTGAGTCAAAATATTTGGGGATATTAGGTCGAAGTTGGTTAAATTCGATCAAGGTAGTACCTTCGACATATTATATGGCTTTATGTTTTCCAATAGATCATGGAGTCTACAAAATCAAAGGAAGCCAAGCAGTTGCACGCATGTGCGAGAATACCACCACAAACTCTTACACGGCGAAACTTCTAAAGGCATAACAACTATAGCAAGAAACACCCCCCACATTCGAGCAGCATGATATTGAGGTAGTAGTGTAGCGCCCCGCTTTATTTTTTTTCGTTATATATCTTTGTTCTTGTTAGTTGTTGTAGTTTAGTAAGTTACATGTGGAGTATGTTATCATAGCTCTTATATTTTCCCCCAAACCCATTCAAACCAATACCACCATCTTCACCAAAATTTCTCCGAGTATCCTCCACCAAATCCCTTCTCTTTAGAACCTCAACTTCTTCCCTAATGCAGCCATTCCTCAGCTGTATCCTGCTAGCAACCTAGAGTATTAGAGAAAGGAGAGACCATCTTTATAAATTTGACTTTTTTTTGGGAAGTTGCCGATTTTAATTAAAACTTTGAGGGCAGATTTTATTATCTTCTAAACCCTAGATTCTTCGATAAGGCAAGTACCATTATTGCTCGTCATTGTTCTTGATTGGAATAGTGTTGTAATTATAGATAATATGTTATGTTTAGTATGCGATTGTACGTTTATATAATTACTGATTGAGCGTACTCATCGTAATTGTTTTACTGTAAATTTTACGGCTTGTTATACAACTATTTTAGAACTCCTAATAGTAGGTCTGTTATTAGGAAAATGAGAATATCAGTAAACCCAGATTTATTCAAGAAATTGCTTATGTGGTTATATATGTATAAAGTTCTATTATAGTTCTTTTATACAATAGTAGTAGATGTTATCATTTAGTTGCTTCTGTTGTAGTTACATATCAATGCTATAATAGTTTCATAGTTAAAGGCAGACTTGGGCTATACATATATATATAATGTATATATATGTTAATGAAGGCAAATTTTGTTTATTATATATTTAGGATACATATATATGTTAATAAAGGCAGACTTTGTTTAATATATATTCAGAAATTATTTATATGTTTAGTGTAAGACAAACTTTGTATAAAGTATACTTAGAATACATATATGGTTAGTATATAAGGTAGCTTGTATTGATATATATAAGGTCCATATCAATAGCGTTGGTAGTAGTAGTTGGTGCCTCGTGTTCAGCCCTTAAAACTATAGATGGATAGGTTGGACCTTGATGCTAAATCAAGGGGGTACTAAGCATAAACCTAAAAATGTGTAAGTGTCAAGATATGTAATTGTAATAGGCTTAACTTAGCTACTATTATAGGACTTCACTGATATAACTTTTATTAACTTAAGGTAGAACGATCATTGATAGTTAATATATAATATCATCGACTGAGATCCCACTCTTATATTTGTGAGGGTAGAAAGGTCATTGAGCATAAGATCGCCAATCATATGATATAGCCTCATTGCCTATAGAGCAAGGACAGATGGGTCATTTTGATTGAGTGTCGGTCTCTTAAATCATTCATGCATATGATAACTTAGTGTCGTGTACACAGTAGGGCTATGATGTCAGGGTCCTTGGGTTCAATTTCCTAAACAAAAGATTCGGTGACTGTTTATTAGCATTCCAGGGTTGTAAGCCTCTAAAACTCTTCCCCAGTTACATATCGGCTTTGTTATTCTTTGTGAATACTCCCCGTGGGCATAGATCCCTAAAAGGGAAAATAAATCAGGCTTTAGACCTGTAGATTGAAACTCCTTGACCACCTTGATCCGGTGATTACCCCGCAAATTCTTGGCTCACTAAAAATGAATCCACCAATCCCTGGCTCGACAATAAGGGATACGCTTCTGTTGAGAACAGAAGGGTATGAGAGTGTGGTCCCACTGAATTAAAAGTGACCCTGTGTACATCGTCTGTTAGTTATCTCCTACACCTAATAATACTCTATAACTACTTTATAATATCGGCTGGCACCGGCGCTTAAAACATTAATAATTGAACCTCATATCCTCAGTAAGCATTGCATCATTTACACATATATATACATATTTATGGGACATTATATCACACTAGTACTTTTGTATAATAGATCGGTTTGTCATGTTCAGTGACCGGTAATAATTGTGCTTGCTTGACGCCCTGTGCGCTATATTTTTACAGGAGGTCGAGCACAGTAGGTTTTGCTTAGTGAGGTTTGGTTGATCATTTTCGGGATTCTTTGGAGTTCTTTGGATCGTTGAGCTGTCGTAGGGTATTTATGATCTTTTATTTCATATTTCATTGTCGAGTTTTATTCTCGTTTTTAGAGTTAGTTGAGAACTTTATTCATTTAATTTATATTTGAGTTTTCCGCTGCGTTTCTTTGGTAAGTAGATGTAGTTTATTTCTTTAGAAATATATTACATTTGTGGGGTTTAACCGTGGGATGCCCGACTTGTTAAGCCTTAGAATGTGTTTTATGATTTATTATCAGAAATTGGATTTTGGGGCGCGACAAGTGGATTCTATTGAACTCGATGGGCCCGGGCGTAATACCTTTATTGGCTCTAAGCTGTCATCCGATAAAAAAAAACCATAATTCAGCTCCTGAAGAAAAAAGTCAACATCTTTGCATGGTCTTTCCAAGAGATCCCCGACATCGATCCCTCGATCGCATGTCACAAGCTCAATCTCCTTCCAGATAGCAGAGCAGTTGTGCAGAAGCGTCAAAATCTAGCTCCCCGCCTTCGCAAAGCCGTAAATGAAGAAATTGATAAACTCTTTCGTATAGGATTTATTCGAGAAGCAAAATATCCAAAATGGGTTTCTAACATAGTGGCGGTCCTAAAGAAGAATGAGTAAATCAGAGTTTGTATTAATTTCACAGAACCCAACAAGTTCACACCGAAAGATAACTTTTTTCTCCCACTAATCCCACAACTCCTCGACTCTGTAGTAGGACACGAACTTCTTTCAATGATGAATGCAGCCTCTGGTTACAATCAGGTTTCTCTCACCGAAGAAGATCAGAAAAAAATAACTTTTGTCACAGAAAAAGGTCTCTAATGTTACACAGTAATACCTTTTGGATTAAAGAATGCATTAACCACTTACCAACGACTAGTCACTAAGATGTTCAAAGATCATTTGGGCAAAATCATGGATGTATACATCGATGATATGATATGCAAAAGCTTGAAACGTGAAAATCATTGCAACAACCTCCAAAACATCTTCGATATCCTTCGTAACTATCAGATGAAACTTAACCCAGAAAAATACTAATTTGGTATTGCATCTGGTAAATTTTTGAGATACCTGGTTAGTAAAAAGGGAATCAAAATAGATCCAACACAAATTAAAGCACTCATGGCAATACCATATCCTCGAACCAAAAAAGATGTACAAAAATTTGTTTGTAAGATTGCAGCTCTTCACAGGTTCATCTCTAAGTCATCTAATCGATGCAAACTTCTTTACCTCCTTCATGGGAATCCAACTCCACTTTCCAAAAAATAGCCCAAAAATATCATTTAGACCCCTGACTGTGAATTGACTTTCCAAGATCTTAAACGATACTTAGGGTGTCCTTCTATAATGAGTACTTCAATTGATGGTGAAACACTGACAATGTACTTGTCAGCAACAAATGATTCCATTAGCTCTATCCTTATTTGAGAAGATGAAGATGTGAAAAACCAATCTACTTCATCAGTAAAACTCTCATACCTGCTGAGAAAAGATATACAATAACTAAAAACAACTACTCGCCTTGTTCTACAGCTCTCAGAAACTTTGACCATATTTCCAAGCTCATCCCATCAAAATCATTACCAAATATCCTCTCAAACTTGTACTCTCTTAAAAAAAAAATCTTGAAGAGTTCAACAATGGTCTGTATTCCTCGGCGAATATGACATCTTCTTTGAGCTTCAGATATCTATCAAAGGATAGGCAGTAGTTGATTTATTGGAGAATTTTCCAATCGAAGACCCCAATTGGGAAAAACTCGAAGAAGTATTGACTAGTGACTCAATCACAGAACCGGACGTATAGTAACGAAGCACAGGATGAAGACTCTTTACAAATAGATCTGCTGGACCGTAAGGATCAGGAATTGGTATTGTCCTCAATACATCTTCCAATCATCGCATCGAGAAATATATAAAACTCAAATTCTATGCCACCAACAATAAAACAGAATATGAAGCTATCCTTCATGGACTGGATCTTGCTATAGCACTTGGGGCAGAAGAGATAGCTGTATACGTCGACTCCTTACTCGTCGCTAACCATTATAATAAAATATTCAAAATATCAGGCAAGATGGTTGATTATGCAACCCTAGTCGAAGACAAAATGAGCAAATTTAAGACATTAACAATTTCTCACCTTTCTCGAGTAGCAAATCGACACGCCGACGCATTGGCCTACATTGATGTAATGCTCGAAGATAATGAAAATAGAACTTTGGATATCGAGGTTATCAAAAATTCTAGTCTCGATATAAGTTATACGATGAAAATTAATGTTACTAAAGACGAAGATGTCGAAGATTAGAAAAGACCATTCTATGCATACCTCAATTCCAACATCCTCCCAAGTAATAAAGAAGAGGCCCGATCACTCTTAGCCAAATGCCCCAGATTTACCGTTCAAGATAAGGTTTTATATCACATCACAGGAGAATGACCTCTTATTGAATGCATCTCTCAGAAACAGGCTCAAATCAAAATCAAATAACTTCACGAAGGAATCTGTGCAACTCACATTTCAGGACGATCATTGGCCCAACAGGCATTTACTCATGGGTTATATTGGCTGAAGATGCGACAGGACTGCGAAGACTTTGTTCGTAGGTGCTACAAATGCCTAATCCATACTCAAGACATCAAAAGCCAAGCACTTGACTTGCACATAAGCAATATCCTCTGGCCATTCAAAAGATGGGGGATCGATATCATTGGACCTTTCCACTCAACATTGGGAAATTACAAGTTCGTTCTTATGGCAACAGACAACTTCACCAAATAGGTCGAAGTAGTTCCTCTCTGTCACACTAACAAGAATGAAGTCATTAAGTTCTTTTGGGAACACATCATAATCAGATTTGGCTGCCCACACATGATACGATCCGATAATGGTAAACAATTCATCAGCAACAAAGTTCTTAGTTTCCTCCATAAATATAGAATTCAACTATCCACTTCGACACCATACACCCTCAAGGTAATGGACAAGTTGAAGCCATTAACAAAAGTATCAAGTCAGGGTTACGCAAGCGCCTCAACGAGAAAAAAGGCAGATGGGTCAATGAATTACTAAGTATTCTATGGGCATATTGGACAACTCCTCGAACATCTACAAGTTGTACTCCATTTATGATGGCGTTCGGCACTGAAGTAGTCATACCTTCAGATATCGATCTACCAAGTGCTCGAAGAAAAATTAGAGATGAAGATAATGAACTTAGCCTCCTCTACAACCTCAATTGGATCGAAAATACCCGAGACCATGCCATTGTAAACTTGGGGAGATACCATAACACTCTCAAAAACTTACAACAAAAAGGTCTGGCAAAGAAAATTTGGCATTGGTGACCTTGTCCTTCGGCGCATACAGGACAGTACTCGACCTAAAAATTTTGGCAAATTATCAGAAAACTGGGAATGGCCATATACTGTCAATGACAAAACCGATAGTGGGACTTACTGGCTAATGACTGAAGACGAAATACAACCCGAATATCTATATATGAAATACAGCCCAACTGAAAATGTTTTACAGATGACAACTGTTACCGCTTTCGACTGATTCCAATAAACTATATTTACTTCAATTACATCTGTCAAACATTCATCTTTATTATCCTTACTTTCACTTAGTATCGATACATACTTGATAAGTATGCATCAAAACTAACATTGATCTTTACTATCTTTACTTTCACTTAGTATCTATACATACTTTATAAGTATGTATCAACATTAACATTCATCTTTACTATCTTTACTTTCACTTAGTATCGATACATACTTGATATGTATGCATTAAAACTAACATTCATCTTTACAGGATAATCTCGTTTGCACTCATTACTTATCGAACAAAACATGTCATGTTTTGTTATTTTCAATCAAAACCTAGATATCCCATCGAGGAATAACATCTGGTAATCATTTCGGATACTTGCCATTACATGGCCCTCTTTCCATCATCTCCGATATTTGCTTCAAAGCAACCATCTGTATACTATCTACAATCTTATCTCATACTATCAATCTTGTCGAATACAAACACTTAGCATAAATTTAGCAACTATACATGCATTACTTTAAAAATATTCTTCGAGAAACATCAACATTATCATTCAAGAAAATAACAAAATATTGTTTAGGTCCCATCGACCATTTTTACATCTTTCATTCAAAAGAGAAATTTTTCAAAACAAAATACTTTTACAAACATAATTTACTCTGCAGGGGGGGGGGGGGGGGGGGGGACTGCATCATCAACCTTCACAAATCCACCTGGAGCAAGCTCATCCAATATTTCCTCAGGACGAAAACCCTCGGGAATCAAAGTCACCAGATCCTCAGTAGCCTCAAGTCCACTTGGGACCTCAGGTATTTCTGGCACTTCGTCCTCCGGGTCTGAATCTAGGAAAATTAGGTTACCAGCAATAGCTAACTTCTTGTAAAAATCTTTCCTCTATTCCATCTCCTCGAACTGTCCCACAAAATTGACCTTCATCTTCTTACACGTGACAAGGTTCTCTCGAATCAGTTTAGCCCTCACCTCCTCCATAATCTTTCCATGCTCCACCTCCATCACCCTTCGAGCAGCATTGATCTGCTCCCGCACATTATTCTCAAAATTTGTTATCTGCAAAGACAAAACCTCATCTTTATCCTTCGCAAGGTTGGCCCTTATCTCCTTGACCTGTTTATCAAAAAAATTCTACGTATCGCGAAGAGCAACCTCCTTCGCCTTCCCAACATCGAGCTTATACCTTCACCACCCATTTCCAACAACCTCCCACTCTCAAACACCCTTTAAACCTTTTCGACAACAATGCCTTAATCAATCACACCATCATTACTCCATATCGCGACCAATTTCATAAAAACCCTACAACATTATTTTCTAAATTACTTCTACTACATCCTTTCTAAATACAATCACTTCCTACACTATCACTAACGTGTCTAACTCTACAAAGGGTTTCAACAGAATCGTTAAATATCAAACAAGTACACACAAACCACTAACCTTGAATTCGTACTACCTCGGTATCCCTCTGTTTTGCATGCTTTGCGCTTTCTATTAGCATACTTATCTCATTGTTCCCAATCGTTGACAGTGATTCAAACGAAGAGTACAACGAATTTGCACTTGATTTTTTTTTCAGAGTTTGTAAAATATGAACAGTCGCCTACCACAGAGCTATTTATAGACCCCAGACGACTGTTCATCGCACCACTTTGCGACCGTTCGAGTAATCGAGCATAATGCCTTATCCGTCTTTTCTCAAAGTTTTTGATTCTTTGCCTTCTTAAAACCAATAAACTCACATACAGTTGCTCCAAACCTTCCATATCTCTTTGTAAATCCTCTGATATATCTATCCTCGCCAAAGTACAGCCTATTTTATCACAAAGATGTTGTACATCCATTTTCCTTATACTTCAAAATATTACCTACAGGAGTACACCTAGCCATTTTTATTCTATCATTACCTAAACATATATTTCCTTATTTTACAACTCTTATATATTCTCGGAACAGTCTTAGTCAGAATTTCAAATTTTAAATTTCAAATATTATTCGACAAACCAACTACCAAAGTTTGACATATCAAACGTTCCTATACCCATGCAACATTGTATCAGTAAATTTCATTCATTCACGCAAGTCAAATCATATTTGAAGAAAAAATTTCTCATACACATCGACAATAAATATATTTATTTCTTTCAGACAATACCTTACATATATACTCATTTATTAAATTCTAACTCATTTCACTCCTCAAACTCCTCGACCAGCCAAATCATCTTCTTTCTTCACAAAAGCCTTGGCTCGATCCCTTATCTTGTCGACGCGTTCAGGAGGACTCAAGAATTGCAAATTACAATGGAATTCATACTCCTCTTTTGCCTCCTTCACTTCCACTTCACTTAACTCTTCATATTTGGGCTCCACTGGCACCAATACTTGCCCGTTTACGCAACTCTTACCAAAATACCTATCTAGCAACTCTCATCCTCATCATTAGAATGCTCATACTCCCGTACTTGCGCTCTCATCCTCACCATCTCCACTCCTACAAATAAATCCCAGAGTACACATGGTATTTATATACACAGCAAGCACGAAGAGTCAACTCACTCATTCAATTCACATTGGAACTCTACACATCTGAGTCAAATCAATCATCCTAGGAAACTATTTCAGGCACCACACATTCAACACACTCCAGTTCGAGATCTAATAACCTCGACAACATAACCTCAAAATTCACATACATTCAGCAAAATCTATATATCAACTAACTCGATTACTTATATTCGGTTAATAAATTTAAATTTCTTCGAGATCACCAACTACAAATGCAATACGAGATCAAAATAAAGTTTATTCATAAAATACTCTGCTATAGTTTACATTTGACAATTCAATCCTTCGATTACATTACATCAAGCTACATTTTACATTATATCATTCGACATAATGGACTCGAAGCTATGTGCTTCTTTTCACCAGAATCTGGCATATCCTCTGGCGACAGGGGCAACGATATCCTAAGAAACTCAATGAATCTCAGGTCAGGGAACTTCTAAAACCAGCTACCTGTGTGCGTCATGAAGAAAGACAACAACAGAAAATTGCAAGAAATTTTCTGTATCGACCAGAAACACAAGACGCCGTACCCGCCTTCGCTTCGACAACTTCAATATGAGCAGTGACCACTTCTCCAAACAATTGATAAGCACCAAACCCTTCTGCAACAACACGACACTGACTCCAAGGGACACACTACGATTTGACGTTCTCTACCTCCACCTCCCTCAATTATCCCAACCATCATAACCACCGGTTCAAGATTAAACAAAAACAAAGACATAACACCAAAGTTTACCTCTATATAGTTATCACAAATACCATATGCAAGCCCCAACCACTCACTATGCCACACCTAGGGCGACATCTTCACCATAACGGCTTCAAAACCATTCACCCACCGAACAACAACTCTTTATTTCTCAATCTATTTATAATACAAGATTCCAGAAATTACAAAAACCAATGCCCTGCATTAAATGCTCCTCGGGAAACATATGACCAAATTCATTTGACTTTGGTCTCAAAAATGGCATAATGAAGACTTGTGCGACATTCAACAACCTCTTCAACTTTCAATTTCTTCTCGACACAACAACAAGTTCTTATGTCGAGAATGGGGCGATTGTAGTAACATATTTCCTAGGCTTGAAAATGAGAAACTAACAGAACATAATCGAAGACATCCCAACATTCGAGAAGATGCCACGTCTGCAACCACAAGTATTTGACCTACTAAAAGTAGTCATTGTGTTTGGTCAAAAAGAACCGTTGGAGATCCGTGAAGTTCGCCCACTACCCTCAAAATAGGAGCCTATTTTTCTTTTTTGTAAAACTGCATGTATCTACTATAAATACAGGAAGAGAACGAGTTATTAAGATCCGTAACATTATTGTTCATTCATCCTTACATTCATACCATACAACAAATTATAATAATTAACAACTTATTGGATTTTTCATCGATACCCTCCTCGAGGTCGTGGTTTTTCTCAGCCTTTACGGAGTTTTCACGTAAAATCTTATTTGTTTAAGCTTAATATTGCATCATCCTTACTAAAAGTATTACAAATATTATCCTCCCGAAAAATACGCCACTACACATGGGCTACTTAAGCTTTTGATGGGTCTGATGTTGTTGCCTACCTCAAAAAGTTAGTCTTCAATAGTTCTATTTATCACATTTGGTTTGAAAGAAATTGCAGGATTTTTAAGAATACACACATGCCCCTATTAATTTTATTTAATACCATTATTAAGGAAATTAAGGCTAAGATCTCTTATAAGGATATTGAACTTGCAGATGCTCCCTATAACAGACAGTTGATTGGTAGGTGGAATGTTAATGCCCAGTTCAAGATGAAAGTTCCCCAATATTGTAAATGGGAACCAGGACTTTCGGATTTTCTTGTGGTGAATACTGATGGATCTTATAGCAATGGTCAAGGAGGATTTGGAACTGTGTTGAGAAGGCATGCTGGTACTCCTGTTGCTGTTGTTAGTGATTCTTTTGGTTTCTCTTATGTTATTATTTTGGAGTTATTAGCAGTTAAATGCTTTTGATAAGACTGTGGTTTTGTCAATAATTGTTCACCTAATAACATACAACCAATTAGTAACTCTTTCTCTCCAATAAATACATACAATTAGTATTTATTACCGGATTCACGGTTATGGCTAGTTGTTTATTTCTCTATAGATCGAATAACTACAGTGGCAATCACCAATATTGGTAATTGGATGTAACAATTCTTTGATATTAAGGTTATTACATCCAAAAACATGTTGTTGTACATTTGATAAGACTGTGGCAATCACCAATATTTTTTAGCTTGATTCACGGTTTTTTATGAAAATCGGATAGCCATCATTTGATTTTAAAGCCACACATGATAATTTGTCGAAGACAATGTTACATCAAACTTGATTGTCACTCTACGACTACAAAGATGTCTAGCACGATTCACATAAATTTTTTGGTCAGACCTTTGAGCACATGCCTAATTTATATCGTGGACATCAGGCTAGCAACCTCAATAACTTTTAAGTGTAATTTTTTTACTGGTGGAGTTTAGAGTGTGAATGGCAAATGTACACATTAATAACGTGTTGGTACATTTCCATTAGTGTCCTGCAACACGTGTTTACCAGACACATGTCATTTTAATACTTAGACAAATAGTCATTCGAAGACCATCGCTCATACTGAAATGAAGGCCAAAGGATGTAGAGCCTACCCATATCCGGCCCAAGCAAACTTGAGAAACCTTTCAGAATTCTCTATATGCACTTGATACTTAGACAACAGTCATGTGATAAAATCATTCGTATCCAAAACTTTATTGCAATTGCATAATTTAAACTGAATATGTGCACATATAATAACGGATCCAAATATAATAGCAGCTACATAATCAAAATCAAAAACTAAATGTCGACTAAATAATAACTGGGAATAACTCCCACATAGATAAATAATCTTAATGCAGTAACAGTAAATAAATTAACAACTACTCCCACATAAAAGAATAATCCTCAATGAGACTCCAGCAATCCCATACGTGTAACATGTCCCCTGAAGGATGGTATCGAAAGTCCCTTAGTAAGCGGATCAACAATCAGCTCTGGTGTCGACAAATGAGGAATCTTGATAATCTGTTGTTGCACTTTATCAATGACAACGTGATACTTAATGTCAATATACATATTATCCATAGTCATATTATTATTCTTAACATACTTGACGACTGCCTCATTGTCACAAAATATTTGCAATGGTCTAGAAATTGAATCAACAACCTTCAGCTCATAAATAAACTGCCTGAGCTATACAGCCTGTCGAGAAGCCTCATAACAAGCCACATACTCTGCTTCCATAGTCAAGGAAGCTACAAGAGACTGTTTGACACTTCTCCACGAGATAGCGCCATGAGCAAACATGAAAGTATAACCAGAAGGAGTCTTTTTGTCATCTTTGTCCCCTGCAAAATCTGAGTCAGAGTAGCCCAAGACCATGAGTTCATCCGATCTCTTATAAACTAACCTGTAATCTCTAGTCCTCTTCAAATAGCGAAGAACATTCTTGGCTGCCTGCCAGTGAATAATAGAAGAGTTATGTTGGTACCTTCCTAACATCCCAATAATAAAATTGATGTCAGGTCTCATACCTATCATGCCATACATGAGGCTACCAACAACTGAAGCATACTCCTTAGTAATATCTGAAGAAACTGTCTCGTGTGGTATCGTCTTCCTGATGATATCTCCTTTCACAATAGGGACTTCACCTGCTTTGCAATCCTGCATGCTATACGCACTCTGAAATATGCCAAGTATCCATCTGGTCCTGTCTCGCTCAATCTTTATGTCAAGATCATAACTGGCATCTCCTTTATTCTTCATATCAAAATACTGAGATAAGAAGGCTTTCGTCACCTGAAGAAATCGGACGTCACTGCTAGCGAGTAAAATATCCTCGACGTGCAAAACCATAAATATAAAACTTCTCCCACTCTGTTTTACGTATATACAATGATCCATTTTGTACTCGACAAAGCCGTGGTTTGTAACCACCTCATGAAACTGTAGGTACCACTGCCTAGACGCCTGCTTGAGACCCTAGAGAGAGCAATTAAGCTTGTAAAAAAGTTGAACCTTCCCTTCGGTCTCAAAACCTTCTGATTGGTGCATATAAATCTCCTCGTTGAGACATCCATTAAGAAAAACTGTCTTGACGTCCATCTGATGAAGCTCCAAGTCAAAATATGCCGTAATAGCCAAAATAATCTGTAATTAATCCTTCTTCGAAACTGGTGAGAAAGTCTCATCAAATTCAATTTTTGGACGCTGCTTGAAACCCTTCGCAACAAGTTTCGCTTTGAAACGCTCAACCTTCCCTTTAGAATCACGTTTGGCCTTAAAGATGCATTTGCATTTAACTGCCTTAGATCCTTCAGGTAAAAATATCAACTCCCACGCAGAGTTATGAGACATAGAGTCCATAGCTACATGAACCAATGACTTATATTAGGATGTATAAAAATTAATTTTATGCACGTTTAACTTGATATGTAAAAGATCTATAACTTGATATTTTTAATCTCGATCATACCTAGGGTTAGGATGGTCGAGTCAGAGTGTATATAATATTTAAGGTATTGATTTTTCACTCTGTGGGTACAACGATGTATTATCGAATCCCTCCTTTGGGTGGTGATTTGACATACATTGCTCCCTAGTTGGTGATCACTCACGCTCATAACTAGACTAGTCACTTATAGTTTGACTCGTGATACTTTCTCACCTTTAGGTCGAGGGTTATCCTCATCTTTCCATACCGTGTAGCCTATCTTGACCCACTAATTAATTCAAAGTTTATTAGCCTCATTTGGGTGGTCTAATTATTTCAAGTTTAATTAGTGCAAAATAATCTTAATGAGACTTTACGAGAGTCTTAATATTATGAGAAACGTTTAACTCCATGGACAAAACTCTTTTGGGTGTATTTGCCCAATTTATATCCCGTCTTCCTAACGATTACTTGATCTCACTTAAACCCCATTGGAGATCATTGAGCATTAAATCCCTATATCATGAATGATGAACAGCTTAAATTACTCACTACTGATTTATTGTATTAAATATAGCAATATTCACTAATCATCTTTGAATTACATTACAAGTAAATAGCAACATCATGCGCTTGTACAAGACATTTTAAGTGTGGCTAAGAGCAGTTCTAAAAAAAATGAAAATGTATATTTGTGAAGTAGTTGGATCCTCAAATATAATTCTAGAAGAAACTTTAACTGGTGATTAAAATGAAACGGTTAAAGAAATCGGATTGTATCATTCTTGAAAGAGTTGGACAATTTTACGCAGACCCTAAAGGGTTAATTAATATGGTCCCGGGTACCTAATTCCATCTCCCCTGCCAAAAGAAATGAGGCCAAAAAAAAAAAGTACTACTTTCTATAATAGCAAAAAATCATGTAACATCCTTGAAAAGAGCAATGATATTTCTTCACCCAAAGCATGAAAGATTATCAATATGTTTGTCATTTGTACTCGTGACATGCAATATCAATCTAACGCAAAAGAGAACGATCACAGTGTTCTTCTCCGAGTTGTTTATGAGTTTAGAAGCTAAAACTTCAAAACTTGATTTGAGCTTACAATTTCAATAAAAACCTCACTCTCTTTTTCTATATCAAGCTCAAACCTTAGAATGTTAATCATCTTTTTAGCTCTTCTTTCCGCATGTGGTGTGTATGCCATTGTAGATATATGAGCTATATCGCCAGTTCAGGCAAATATCATTGTCTCAAAAGATAGTGTAATTTGGGGCATTCAACAATCAATAAACTATTTAACAAATGCCGGAGATAAACACTAATAGATTTATTATCTATATTATGGAGGGAAGGTAAAGTTTCGAAATCCAACCGACCATTTTGACTTGTTTAAATATTAATTCGAGTTTGGGTGGGGTCATGAGTCAACCTCAGTTGACACAATTTTGTGATAGTGGGTTTGTTGAAGCTTTGGTTGGTAGGTATTAGTTTTACATGTGTTCTCAAATAATGAGTCCAGTAATGGGAGTGGAAATCAAATGCCCATTTTGTGAGAGTGGATTTGTTGAAGAAATGAGTAGTAATAATAGAAGAGGAGAAAATAATGAAATTAAGGTGGGATCAGATCAAATGCCATATGTATGTGTTCTCTACATTTTGAATGTACTAAGCCTTATATGAATATTTTCAATGCATAGCAACAATAATAGAATTATTAAGTTTTGAAACTTTACCTTTCCTCCAAAATGTAGATAATAAATCTACTAGTGTTAATCTCCGGCACTTGTTGAATAGTTTTTTTGATTGTTGAATACTCCCCGTTACCGCTATCTTTCGAGACAATGATACTTGCCTGAAGTGGCGATATAGCTTGTACATCTACAAGGGCATGCACACCACATGCGGAAAAAAGAGCTAAAATGATGATTAGCATTCTAAGGTTTGAGCTTGATATAGAAAAAAAGAGTGAGATTTTATTGAAATTGTAAGCTCAAATCAAGTTTTGAAGTTTTAGCATCTAAACTCATAAACAACTCGGAGAAGAACACTGTGATCGTTCTTTTTTCCGTTAGATTGATATTGTATGTCACGAGTACAATTTGAATTGTATTGATAATCTTTCATGCTTTGGGTGAAGAAATGTCATTGCCATTTTATGGATGTTACATGATTTTTTGCGTTATAGGAAGTAGTACTTTTTTTTGTTTGCCTCATTTCTTTTGGCAGGGGAGGTGGAATTAGGTACCTGGGACCATATTAATTAACCATTTAGGGTCTGAGGAAAACTGTCCAACTATTTCAAGAATGATGCAATCCGATTTATTTTACCGTTTCATTTTAATCACCAGTTAAAGTTTATTCTAGAATTATATCTGAGGGTCCAACTACTTCACAAATGTAAATTTTCTTTTCGTTTTAGAACTGCTCTTAGCCACCCTTAAAATGTCCTGTAAGTTTGTGGGAAAACACATCTTCATATGCAAGCTAGACCATACATATTGTCCACGAGTATGGGGTTCACGGCATCCGTGATGAAACTGATCCCACCACAAATGAGTCGATGCAATACGACAAGCCAATTCCGGAGAAATACACATCACCCAGCCTTTGTAATGGCCAAACCCGCAACAAGCATCAGTTGTGACCTCAAAATCTGCATTTACAATTGTGTAAACTCCCTTGCATTGAAACATTATGTATATGTTATAACTTCTATAAAACAGATGTAATATAAAATTTATCTCACCGTAATTTTGGCAATTTTTCGTGATTTCCATTGAGGCTTCGAAAGCTTTGCAGAAAATGAAGTTGGCATCGGTGAGTTCCTGATTTGAACCATATATCTCGATCATGGCAAAGTTGAACTCGTTTATCTATTTGACACACTCCCCATTCTTGCTCTGGTACTGCCATAAGTAGTGAGGGGCGCAACCAATTGGATCGAACCCTATCACTATCACTATCACTTTCCGCACATTAGCATTGTACAAATTCTGCAAAACAGAAGCCACAACTATCCAATAATTAGATGTTTGGTGAACGCAAAACCTTAGGACTTCTATCCCAAGAGTCAGATTCTGGGTATTTTATAATACCCCGAAGCTATGTACCCGATAAATCGTAGGAGCTTTTACAGAAATGTACATTGAGCTTTTGTTTTACTGTTGCTGCTAAGAGCTGATTGAATGTCCATGGGAGGTACAGAGACTGCACTCAAGATACATTGAGCAAGTAGTAATGTATATAGTCATTGCTCTCAATTGAAAGGTATAAAACCGACTTTGAGATTAATATTCGTTGCTTCTTCCTCGCCTAAGTTCAGTATAAATTGCTGGAATGTCCTCAACTTTTTTCATAGTGTTGCTTCTACAAAGCGTCAACAAAGAGCTCAGACCATCTCTTCATGACATGCATAGTGACTAAAGATCTTTGGACTAGTAAGAGGAAAGTTAAAAATTGCAAAGGGATCATTAAATATATGATACGCGCTTCTGTACAGTGCTTTAAGAAAGACGTTAAGTGATTCTTTTGAAAGTTGTTGTCTCAAATATTGGTAAGAGTTGCTTTGATAAAGTATAGAGGTACAAGGCATATTTTGTTTGCTGTAAAGAGAAGTTCGTACTTAAACAAACTTTCCTCGTGTATACACTGCAGCTATTCGCTTATTGTCAGTATAAGTTGGCAAGAGCATTTCTTGCAGCGAAGGGGTTCATGAATCTAGACATAATTGGGCAAGTACCAGATTCGTCTCCAATTAATGATTAGCTTCGAGATAAGATGTCCAGGGAAAAATTTGGTTATTTGGGAATAGTCGTACGCATTCTTAGTATTCTTCTGAATTTAAAAAATAAAAAATAAAGGGTTATGTTCGTTTTTAATGTTAATCTCAGCTGAAATCGTTAGCCTTTGTCTTCTAATGTTTGTCTAGGTCTACAGGTGAATGTTAGCCTCTTTGGTTAGTGAGGTCATGATATGTATTGGTTTACCACGATTATGACGCCCATATTGTGCCAGGAAAATATTTCTCTTTATTTGGGGTTCTAAGAAGTATGGGTTGGACGAAATTATAGAGAAATGCAGAATCGCTGTGACAATCTTTGGTAGGTATTTCCTTCTTTCTACTCTTCTTTGTTCAATGAGATCACTTGTGTACACTGAAAGCAATTATCATTACTCTTTTATACATGTTACACAGGGTTTGTGTAAAACTGACTAAACTCTTTCAAGAAAACAGCAAGTTGATCTCTAAAAGTTTCATTGCAATCACCAATTTATCGTGGGCATGTTCATTGAATCATAGTTTCTTCTACAATTATATTTGAGGGTCCAACTGCTTTACAAAAATACATTTTCTTTTCTTTTCTTTTCTAACTGCTCTTAACCTCCCTTAAGCATGTCCTGCAAGTTTGTGGGATAACACATCTTCATATGCAAGCTAGACCACACATTGTCCGCGAGTACGGAGTTCACGGCATCCGTGGGATGAAACTGATCCCACCACAAATGATTTGATGCATTGCGACAAGCTAACTCCGGAGAAATACACATCACCCAGCCTTTGTAAGGACCAAACCCGCAACAAGCATCAGTCGTGACCTCAAAACCTGCATTTAAAATTGTGTAAACTCACTTACATTGAATCACAAGGAATATGTTATAACTTCTACTGAGCAGAGATATCTCACCGTAATTTTGACGATTTTTCATGATTTCCATTGAGGCTTCGAAAGCATCGCAGAAAATGAAGTTGGCATCGGCAAGTTCCTGATTTAGTTCTTGAACCATGTATCTCATGGCGAAATTGAACTCGTTTATCATGTCGTTTATCTCTTTGACACACTCTCCATTCTTGCTCTGGTACTGCCATAAGTAATGAGGGGCGCAACCAATTGGAGCCAACCCCATCACTATTACTTTCCGCACATTAGCATTGTACAAATTCTGCAAAACATAAACCACAATTATCCAATAATTAGATGTTTGGTGAACGCAAAACATGAGGACTCCTATCCCAAGAGTCAGATTCCGAGTATTTTAGAACACCTCGAAACTATGTACCCGACAAATCGTAGGAGTTTTAACAGAAATGTACCTTGAGCTCTTGTTTTACTGTTGTTGCTAAGAACTGATTGAAAGTCCATGGGAAGTACAGAGACTGCACTCGAGATACATTGAGCAAGTAGTAATGTATATAATCGTTGCTCCCAATTGAAAGGTAGAAAACCGACTTTGAGATTATATTCGTTGCTTCTTCCTCACCTAAGTTCAGTATAAATTGCTGGAATGTGTCTGTAACTTGCTGAATCTGCTGTGTCAATGAGATGTGTTGACCCTGAAACAATTTAAAGAGTACGTCTAAATTTACGCTTATTACACTTGACAAAGTCTACCAGCCTTAAAAATACGTATATCTGATACTGTCCTTAAGGTAGGCCTAAATTGGGGTTAATTGCTCTAAACTAGGGTTAAAGTAGGACAGATATAATCGGACCTCCAATTTGATTGTATCCTAAACTCGCCTGTCCATGATGTAGCCTAAATTGGCTCAACTGCTCAAAACTAAGGGTACAGATTTCATTAGAATTCCAATATGATTGTCCTAAACTCAACTGCCGCATTGTAGGCCTTAATTGTGTTCATTTGCTCTAAACTAGTGCTTGAGTGAAACAGATTTCATTAGAGTTCCGATATGATTGTGACCCAAGTGAACAAACTTATTCCTTATTGTAAATCCCGTTTGCTTACTTAACATCGAATATATTTTAGAAACATTTGGATCCATCGAATTCAAAAAATAAAATTCCAAATCGAACATAAAACTAGTACCAATGCACACCCTAAGCAATCCTTATCAGACCAAGTTTATGCTTTACTTTAAACAAGTCCAGTAAGCAAAAAATTCAAGATAATGATCAATTAAAACACAAAAACTAAGGGTTTTACGAAGGCTGGCTGGTCTACCCGCGTAAATGAACACCCAATATGATCCTAAACTCACTATTACTCTTGCATCTAGAACTAAAAGGGGGCAGATTTTCTTGGAGTTCCAATAAAATTTAAGACCCGAGTTACCGAACTTAGTCCTTAAGATAAACCCGAACACAAAACTAGTATTACCACAGCCTACCCAATCCAAATTAGACCTATTATCTCTTTGAAGCAAATATTCAAACACAATGCTCAAGTAAAACACAAAGGGTTGGGGTTTTACCAATTCCGACCCGCTCGAGAAAATAATTCCAGCACCAGCCGAAGCGTAATTCACCCCGCGAATCATATCATCAACACTCCCATTTTGCTCCAAGAATGCAGGTACAAACGGCAACCCCAATCGCAACGCTGATTACAACAACACACCAATCAAAACATCAAGAACACAACAAAATCAAGAAACCCAAGATCAAAAAACAAACAAAAAATCATGGGGTTACCGAGATAATCGACAGCGATCCTCCCATTACAGAATCTCCCAGTGGGGGTATGAGTATCGAAATCCCTCCCGTAAGGCGGAAGATTAGCGCGAGCGAATGTTCCGAGGTAGTTATTAGTGCCACAGTCGACCGATGAATCTCCAAGAACAAAGAGAGCGGGAACGAGAGGTGCATCGAGGGAGCGCGATGAGGTTGGTGAAATCGAGGTTTTAGTCTCTGGGGTTTCATTATCTCCATTGAAATGACCTTGTGGGAGATTTAGAAGTTGTTTGGGGAGTTTTAGAGCTCTGGGTTGGAAGAAAATGGTGGAAAGAAAGCAGAGCATAAACAGAGCATTGAGAGACATTGGAGAGAGAGAGAGAGAGAGAGAGAGTTTTGGAGGGAGAGACAACTGAAATAACTAACGGGTATTGAAGCGGTTTTATAAAATGGGATCAAAGCCCAAATATAACATAATGGGCTCAGAATCTCTTAACCAAAATCCAAGCCCAACTCTAGTGACTATTTTGCCAGAGAGAGTGAGGAGGTGAACAGTGCTGAAGCTGGTGCTCGAACTCGTCCCAGAGGCGAAGAGCTCCACTATAGGTTAATCCATAATTTAGGTGACACATTACAAACTTAGTTCTCATTACAATTTGCCTTTGCAAGGCCCTGCAAACAAATACAATGTCGTCGTGAATAAAGTACCAATACACGGAAGTTTTATAATAGCCCGGCAGCAGCTAATGAATTTATATTTATGGTATATCAAAAAGTACAAGAGTTCTTCTCGATGCTAATATAATTTAGTAAAATCTTACAATAACAGTATCTCTTTTGAACAAAATTTCACATCATACATACAGAGAACTTTGTAAACTTTATATATTATCGTTTCAGACGCCTGATCACTACAACCACCTCGAGCTCCATAACTATGAACACGCAAAAGGGATCCAAACAAGGGAACTCATTTTATATCATCCTTTGTAATAAATTGCGGAGGTCACCTGTGCTAAACTCGGACTTGCTAACACACTCATTTTATAAAATGATGTTAAGCTATTTGGATCATCGTCTCTTCCACTTCGGAGCTATTTAGATCATCGTCTCTTCTACTTCGGAGTTCAACACAAAGCTTGGAAATGCTAAAGTTATGTTCCTGAAAAATGGCATTGAACGTTGCAATTCATTAGAAATCACTATAAACTACCAATTTATGTATGTAAATAGACATATCCTACTAAATGTTACATCAATCGCAGCAGTGAAAACTGAGTTGGTTTTCTCTGTCTGTTCTCTATACAGTCTATGCAAAAAAGAAAATCTCCGTTTCATGATAACCTCAAGTTCACTATACATGCTCCAAATCCAAATCTAGATCCTCTTAACCCAAAAACTTTGTTCCTTAGATTTTATTTAACTAGAATCTCCAAATTCAAATTTTCTCTCTAGATTCTCTTAGTTCAGATTTTCACTTGATATTTTCATTTTAGACCTGTCTATCCAAATTTTACCACGTCTTGAATCGCTAGCCAAACCTCTCGTCACACCTGCAGAGATGACTTAGGGTCCACCGTATTATTGGCAAACAGTGTCAAAGGGTGTTGTTATATGCCTGTTTTCTTTCTCTAGCTTCTATTGGTCAAAAAAATTTATCTCTAAATTCCTTTCCATAGATTCTTCACAATCCAAATTTTATACCTAGATTTTTCCAATCCATAATTTATCTGAAGATTTTTTCTCTAAATTATCCGAATTTAAACTCTTTCCCCTCTAGATTCTCCCATAAAAATTGCATCTCCAGATTTTCACTAAAAACTTCTAGCTCTCTAGATCCTCAATGAAGGCTTTTCTTCTCTCTCTCACTGTTCAATTGACATTTTCCAACTCTAGACTCTTTGAATTCTCACTATGCTCTATCAGTCATTTTGTTCTTTATTTGTTTGCATTCGTACGAACCGAGCATAGCTAAGTAACAAGAGGTAAAGGAATGATAAATCTACAACATAACCCTTGAAGGGGGAAATCAAACAAAAAGGTTTCCTTTTTAAAATGACGTTTCATTAGACCTATCTTGCGGCTGTCTACTGGCATGCCCAAGATTGTATGTAAGCAAAGAGAAGAACTCTAAGTTCTGATTACTAATCTTAGATATATTTATGAGTGTATATTTCAAATATCATGAGCAAAGCTTGTCTCACACATTTCAAACTATAAATACAGACACAAAGAATTTGAAACTCACTTTAAGTATGGAAGAGTCATATTCTTTATTAGAGATGGATTTTGCGCTACGAATTCCTTCCACTCTTCCGGATCGATCTTACCATCACCTTTGGAATCTGCATCAGTGAATGTCTGTAGAAAGAGAACAGAAAGTTGAACATATAGCACAAAAAATGTTTCAACGTTCAAGAAAGGTCTGATGTATTCTGTACCTTATCCACAATTGTTTCGACAATATCATCTGAGAGCAGCAAATCCGATTCGTTAAGAAGAGCCAATACCAACTCTTTCAGCTGTAATATATAAAGAATCAGAAAACTAACCTACTAGTACTATATTAATGTACTGCATCACATACAATTAGTGTATTTGAGTTGGATATCTATGTGGTTAAGATTGTGCATCCACCATAAGAATATTTCATTATGTGCTAGTACTAGTGGGGATTGGAGTCATTTTTTTTTGTTTCTTTATTTTTTCTAGTGGAGTCATTACTAGAGGGGATCGGAGTTATTACTTATGGGGATTTGGAATCATTTTATTGTTTGCTCTTGGTTTAATGTTGCCATAATATTTTAAAGAGTGGGAATGTATAAAAGAAAATGAAGTCTTGAATTTACCTCCTCGCGCTCAATGTAACCCGTTTGCCTTAGATCGTAGAGTTTAAAGGCAACTGCCACGCAAAAAAAGGGTTGCCCATTTAGTAACATCAAACAAATCGAGCAGAAGTGAACAATGAAATCGATCAAATCGAGTTACTAAATCGCCAATTATACAAGAAATTAGGAACCAAACTTGTGAATATAAGGACTGTCAGGAAGATAAAATATGTTCGTACATGCAATTTTGTCCGCTATGGGCGCATCAGGGTGAAAGACGCCCAAAGATCTGACAAATTCACCAAACTCAATAACCCCATTTCTCTTGAAATCAAACAAATCAAATACCTGCAATAGTGTTAAAAAAAACATGATTAACGGTCGAGAAAAATCATGAAGATGACAAGAGTAACGGAATGTTTATACACACCCTATCAGCAAAGAGATTTTGCTTATTGCTGTTCTTAAAGAGAGCAAGCTGAAATTCTTCCTGTTGAGAGAAATGAAAAGATAGATTAGCACTTAGTGCATGTGACGTGCTTAGATGATCCATTAGAGTCGTTCAAACCAATCGGAAGTGTTATTAAGAAAATAATACCTTGTGAATAAGCCCATCATCAATTATGGAGCTGCTTAGTTTTTTGAAAAGTACATACAAAGCCTCTACTTCACTCACGGTAACTGTCAGGAATAAAGATAGTGTTTCAAATTTCCATGTAACCGATTCAATGTTCTGATTGACTCAATAAAAATCCAATTATGGCAAAATAATGAACCCTATTGGAGCATTTTTTGTTTCTTCTAAAAAATAGACTGTTTGGGTCCACCCTCTCATATATGACACGACTATGGATCAGGGAGCTAGAGGAGGTGAACGATGCTAATGCCCTTCATGAGAATTTATTACAAAAATCAGACTTCGATGGGAATTGTGCTGCAAACTTACGTAAATTCAGAACCTAACAAAAATTGAACTGCCCGTCTCCCGTTCTGAAAAAAGAAAAGCTACATGTCCTTAGGCAGTATTTTCCAATTGCCTGATAAACTCAAAAGGTGGAAAACAATGCCTTGTCAAGCGCCACTGGTGGATGGCCAATCAAAAATGTCACAATCTTGACAATAAACTTGCCAAGATTGTACTCAGATATATTGAGGAGAGCCTTGAAGCTATGCCGTTGGAACAGTTGCCCCACTGTTTCTTTTTATCACGCAATCCAACCTTTTACGCTACTGCTCTAGGGCTTGTGAGTTCCACTCCACATTTTGTGTAAACAGCATTTTGTATCAATGATATGATTCTTAAGTTGAAGTGAGGTGCAGCGGGGTAGAACAAGTAGGTGAATTAGATTTCTACATACAAGGAGTTTCGGAGGCAAGAAGGATAGGCTCCTCATAGCCTGGTGTTTTTCCAGATTTTTTTGAGTGAAAGCAACCCATCAAACAAGCATAACTCAACACCAAACTGGCTTCCAGTTAGCTTCAACGTTGAAAGGTTATCCCGTGTGCCTGCAAACATTCATTCAATAGCAGATTCATCAATTACAAAATGCTCGACTCTTTAAAGTTGTATTCAACACGAAATTAAATTTCGGTAAAAGAATGTCGACTAACTACAACTATAGTGCAGAATATAATATCCGCCAGATACACTTCGCTATACCAAGTGGTGATCCTTCTCATTCCTTCTGCAAATCGAGGTGCATCAGAATGAAACTAGCATGTTTTCCTTCTTTACTTCGAGGAAAGCTCTGAAAAGTATTACATGTTCAGTAGGTGGTGTCTGTTCTCTCTGGAGGATGCAAAAATCAATACCCTCTTGTGGAAAATTTTCACTTCTTTGGATAAGAGCAAAAAAAAATTTCTTGTGGTCATACACCATTGGATAAGACCATAATAGACATATCAACTCCAGAT
Source organism: Kingdonia uniflora (assembly GCA_014058105.1). Lineage (NCBI taxonomy): Eukaryota > Viridiplantae > Streptophyta > Magnoliopsida > Ranunculales > Circaeasteraceae > Kingdonia > Kingdonia uniflora. Next base: position 45,969 of record JACGCM010002556.1, read on the forward strand.
ACAAAGGACAGACAGTCAATCTACATAATTTTCCGGTAGCAAATTCTGATGCACACAGTAAGGATGTTTGCTTATAGCGGAGGACGCAAAGAGTCATTCAACTTTTTGTTAACCAAATTACTGATTCAACATATTCACATGAATTTCTACTACAAACTGCTCCCCACCACCACCCAACCGCACACATAAAAACTATAAAAAAACTACAGCGGCCTTAGAACTTCCTCCTATAAGGAAATCAAGACATCCTGATTAAGCCAGTAGTAAAAATGCATTTGGTACCCAAAAAAGATACAATTTCTGGATGCTTCAAGAATATAATAACTCAAAAAAATACAATGGTTAACAACCATGGTGCTCGAAAATACATTACATGAAAAAACTGGTGTAACAAACAATGCCCAAACCCCAAAATTATACCACCCATAATGACTATCAACGAATCTCATGTACCAGAACGTTTTAACAGGAATCCCAAAAACCTATCAAGTCTGTCATCACCGCTTTTTCTCCACAAAAAAATTCCTACCCTTATTATTTTCCCACCAATATGTCAGCTACAATTCAGAGGGAACTTCGACATATCAAATAGACTTGCTCCACTACCTCTAGCGCAAAAACAAAAACAAAAACTGAACCCCATTTAACTCCTCCTTCTAGTATACATACACACTTAAGTTTACAAAACAAGTTTGAAACCTAATTGTCAGCGTCAACAAATTCATATTTTTCAATTCTGAATGCAATATATATATAACTAAATTCACACTTAACTTCGACATATTTTTCAATTCACAACTTGGGAATTTCTAGTATAAATAAATATAAAATAAAATTAATTTTTTACCCATTTCAGCAAACCAAATACTGAAATGTTTCAAAGCAATAACATTATAAATCAACAACAACCCAAATTAGTTGCAATAAAAGCACAGACAAATCAAGTAAATTTAACTCAAATGCTACTAAGGGGTGAATTAAAATCAGAAAATAGTAAAAGGGTTTGACTCACCTTGCTCTTCTAAGCTCTCTCTCTCTCTCTCAGTTTCTCTCATAATTTTGGTTTTAAGGTGGCATTTAAATATTTCCTCCTACTCATCTCCAACAGTCGTCCGTATTTTTAAATTTACTAATCCTGTACTGTGGATGTTACTTAATAATTTACTACTGTTTAATGGTCTAATCTACATAGCGGGCAACAAGTGTTATGAAAGAGACAACTCGCCAAACTATTTTTATGTCAACGATAAACAGAATTCAAATTCATGATCCAGTGCTCCTCGGACCTGGATTTAAACCCTGGTCTTGTCATTTGCCGTTAATCCAAGTCCAATGGCACGACCGAGAAAATAAAATACCTTGGCGTAATAGTTCTCATAGGAGAACGACTATCATATTTGCGATTACAATATGGGTCTAACTGGGTGTTGTGATGGTTGCAGCAGTGATTTAGTCCCACGCTAACTAGAATGTCCCAGAGAAAAACTCATATGGAACGAGGAGAGGTTGCAGCAGTAGTTTAGTCCCACATTTACACAATACTTGAGATTGTGGCATTTATAAAAAAAAGAATGAGCAAAGATTGAAAGCTACTCCTACGACATCCGACATCCGGTCCCTTAGTGTTTGTGATAAACTTTTAAAAAGCCGCCCCTAGCGATTACGAGAATATCGGATTGTATTGCGACCTCCATCTATTTGCAATGTTTGGAAATAGTTGACCCTATGATAGAGTGTTGACATAGAGATTTCAACTTTTATAATTGAGATGTTTGGCGATATATATAGATATTCTACAAATTAAGTCCAAATCAACATTAGTTTCAAGGCCTACAAGAACTCTATTATTAGAAGATATTCCGTCTTCAGTCTTCAGTCCTTACAATATACCACTGCCTTATTTTATTTTCCGTGGGCTTTTAGCGGTTTCGCCAAATAATATGATGCTTCATGATCAGAATATGGTTTCAGTACACTGCAGGCGGATAAGTTGTGGCTTTACAACGAAAAGATGCATAGGACACAAAGATTGTCGTCTTGTCTTATGAATAACCATTGACAAAAATATTGTTTTCGAAGAACAACAATAAGATAATATTCCAGATAGCACAAATACCATAATAAAAAATCTAGTTGCAAAATGAAGGAAGCCAAGAATCAACTATATCCCTACTCTCAGAATCCAGAAATGTCCCAAAACTCTGATAGCCTTCACTGCACAACTAGCTTAATTAAGAGGTTTTTAGCTTATACCCCCCCCCCCCCCCCCACCCCCCCCCCCCCCCCCCCCCCCCACCCCCCCCCCCCCCCCCCCATTGTTCCTGATAATAACATTACTCCATATTTGTTATTTATGAGGGTTTACCCCCCATTTTGCCGTTGACTGTTAGTCAACAGTTTTAACTGACGCACACACACACACCACCCACCCACCCACTTGGTTCCTGATAATAACATTTACCCTCCATATTTGTTATTTATGAGGGTTTACCCCCATTCTGCCATTGACTGTTAGTCTTACAGTTTATCTGACGTTGACTCGTTTAAAAAAAAATACTGACCATTTACCCCTCACGTGACAAGCACGTGACTTCAACTCATTCAACTTTCAATTCGTTCGAACGAATCAACGAATTGAAAGTCGTTCGAACGACAAGAGTTTCATGATAAAAATTCAAGGGGACTTGATCCTTGTTCGAACGACTATAATTTTCGTTCGAACGAAAAATAAATATAAAAGCTCTTCCTTCACCATTATTATTCATGTTTGTTCAGCTTTCTCTCTCTCTTCAACATTGTTGTTCAACTGCGATTCTCCTCTACCTTTTGTTGGTTCACTGCTTCACCACCTCCAATTTGAAGTGGGGTTTTCCAATTTGGTAAGCTTTGCTCTGATCTCTCTCTCTCCTTATTGGGTTTGTGGGTGCTTGCATTTTTGGGTTTGGTGAATTGGTGTGGTTGTTAATTGTTGGGTGTGTGAGTGATTGCATTGTTAGGTTTGTGGAACTGTTGTTGCGTATTGGGTTGTTTTTATTCGAATATTTGGATTTTGTTCGAATACAAGGAATCTTTTTTGAAAGATTGTAAATTGTTCCCCAAGTTGACTATATTTCTTGCAGGTGATTGGGTGTGCAGTGGTTGATAAAATCTTGAATTGGGGTTGTTCAAAGTGCTTCTGTGTATTAATGGGTAGTGGTAGCTTAAAGAAATTTGAAGTAATATTAGTTTTGTTTGAGAATTTATTTTGGCGAAATTGTATTTATGTGTTATTGCATATTAGTGCATAAGGGTCAGTTTTATAGAGAAATGTCTCATATGTAATCAGGTAAAAAAAACTAATTTTGATTTGTATGTGTCTCTTACAGGTTGAATGTTGCCCACTTTGTGATCAAGGTTCTCATAGTGTGGGAGTTGCCCTTGGGTTATAGCAAATGCAGAGAAAACCCAATTGTAATGGCATAATGAAACTTTGTGTTCAAAGACAATAAGAACCCTAATAGGAAATTCTTAGCATGTCAATACTCAACTTGTGCGGGTTTTCAATGGCTTTCAGAAGCAATTGGGATACAAACTAAATCTAGTACAAGTTCCTTTGAAGGGGGATGTTTTGGGTGTACTGGCACTGAACATTGGTGGAATCATTGTCCATGGAGAAGTGTTATTTGTGAAAAGAAAGGTTGTGGGGACTCCAATGAAGTTGTGCACCTCTAGAACTCAGAGTAGCAAAGGCAAGAAGTTTCTCAAGTGTCAAAACATACTATGTGGGAAGTTCATATGGCTTGAAGTGCTATTGAAGCAGCTACAAACAATAATGTTGGAACTAAGGATAAAGTGCACATGAAAGTGAAAATTAATGTAACAATGGATTTAAATGAGTTTTGTAGGGAGTTTAAGGGCAAGTCCAGTTTAGGAGGAATGTAATTGGGTGTAATTGCAAGAGTAATTCAATTGTAATATGAGAATGTAGTTGGTATTGGTGTTATGAAGGTAATAGTGGATTGTAAGAACACTCTAGATTGTAAGAACACTCTAGTTTGTGTACTTGTGTTTATGTACTGTAAGAACACTCTAGTTTTTCTTTTCTTTCATCCATTTCTTCTCTTTCATCAATTACTTCCTGTGTTTCATCCATTTCCAAGCTGCAGTGTATTTTTTTGGAAAAGATTTCGTTTCGTTTGAACGACTTATATTGCCGTTCGAGCGAGTCTCGGGTTTGGTTGTTTTATAAAACAAATTTGGTTTGATTTTTTTGTTTCTCTCTCTCTCCTCTCTCTCTCTCTCTCAACTGCACTTCACCATTGTTGCTCTAAGCTTGTTGATTGGGTCTTGATTGGAAGGGAAGTCGTTGTAATTGCTATCTTCTCTCCTCCTCCAACTTCAATTCATTTAGTGGATTTCAATTGGTAAGTTTTGCTCTCCATGTTGTTTGTGCCCTAGTTTTCTCTATGATGATTCTTGGACAAATTGAGTTAAACTGTATGAGGAATTCCCTTAGTTGATTATTGCATCTCTGTGATTGTAAGAATTGTGTGCATTGTTGAAATTTGGAATTACATTTTTACTGTTTGGTCAGGTGATTTATTTTTGTGTGTTTGACGAATGCTTGATTAGTTGGGTGTGTTGAACATAATTGGAAAAGAATTGGGGGTTGGAGTTAGGATTGATTATTGCAGGTTTTGGGTTGAGATTGTGCTTGTTTGGGTTCCCTTGCTTAACCGTTTTGGTTAAGTTTGGAGAAGTGGTAGATGTTTATTGCAGATTTTGGGTTTGATTATTGGCGTAATGTTGTGGAAGTAGTTGTTACTTGGGGTATTGGTTTCTTTGGTTTGGTATTGTTGGTGTTACATACAAATTTTTTGAGTATTCGCTATGGCTCCAAAGGTACGGGGAGGAACAAAGAGGCCACGCTTCGATCGATGATACTGGAATTCTTGATGGTCAAAGGGTTGGTGATAACCCGGTATATTGGGCTATTGACAAAGGCTTTCGAGATCGACCAATTGTGAAAGAAGATTGTTGACATCAAGAGTGTTTCTGAGGTTAATGCAGAATATGCACGGGTGTTTACAAAATTTAGAGAAGAAATTGGACCAAGATTCTTACTCCTTCTGGTAAGGTCTACCAAGGATTGTTCGATTATTATGCTACTCTGCAACTTGAGCATGTCTGTACAATATAGTCAAACTTTCTCCGTCACTAGGGACAGTATCTACGCTATTTTGGGTTTCCGTCCTTCTCAATACGCTGAGGTTCCGAGATGTATTTGGCCAGCATCGTATTATTCTTGGCTGGCTACTTCTGAGGGGGAGTTTGAGGAGGATGGGGTTCTTATTCTTCTTGCGCTGCCTGATATGGTTATTGACATCACAACTCAACATCGTATATATACTGAATCGGGTATTGTTTCTCGAAAGATGTTAGATGATGAGTCTCGCCTCGTACATAACATAGCTATTACGGACATTATTCCGTGATCTCAAAGAATGAACTATCTGAGCGGATGAAGGCTTTTTTTTATGCATTCAAGAATAATATTGAGCTAGATCTACCTAATATCATCATTGAGAAGATGATTGATGCGAGCACCAAAATGGCGACTCGGAGTTCATTATCGTTTGCTCGACTTGTTATGGCAATTCTTACTGCTGCTGGCTACAAGGTATTTCTAAATGAACTGAGGATACCAAAACTAAAAATTGGATGCAAGTAACTGTCACGAGAGTGCATCTCATCTTCCTCCTGTACTACCTTCTGAGCCTTCTCCTCCAGGAGAGCACATAAGTTCTTATAGCTAAGTTGCACAGCCTCAGGAGGTGTTTTTTCTTCAGAGTATTGGGAGCATGCTTCAGACAGGTTGGATGCTATTGAGGGACGTCTGGGACTATGGAGGGTAGACTGGAGACTATTGAGATAGATGTTAAGGGTCTTCGTCAGGTCCAGGAGCGGAGGAGTTTGAGTATGATTCTGGTTCTGGAGATGCCTGACTGCACAGGGTGCCTTCGCTAGACTTCTGTCATCGCATCTGCTCTCCTTTTGGTTTCTTTTGTCTGGTTCCTTTTTGAGATTTTTGTTTTGTTTTGAGAGCACGTGAGATAAGAGTCTTTGTACTAACTTTATCAGTTTATCTAGTACTACATTTGTTTATCTGTTTATCCGATGTATCTAATTTATTTTCTTTCAGATAGTTTATTGTAGTGTTTAATTGTTTCTTCCGTGACAAAGAGGGAGATGAACGAGTTACATGATTGGTTTGCAAATGTTTCTTGGATTTATATGTTCATTTTTTTTTCCGTTTTGTGACTATGTTCTAAGTTTTTCTAGGTTAAGACTCACTTTGTAGCTGGGAAGTACTACAGAGTAGTGTGTTCATCTAGTTTTATATTTGTCACGAAATGAACCAAAGGGGGAGATTTGAAAGGTTTTATTTGTCTCATTTCGTGTTGTGGGTTTCGTGGTTATCTTAGCTGAAGACACTGACAAATGAAAATCACTGGAGCTTATATTTATTTTCGTTCGAACGAAAATGATAGTCGTTCGAACGAGAAATCAAGTCCCTGAAATTTTGTCATGAAACTCTTGTCGTTCGAACGAGTGAAATCACGTGAGGGGTAAAAATGGTCAGTATTTTTTTAAAACGAGTCAACGTCAGTCAAAGACTGTTGACTGTTAGTCAACGGCAAAATGGGGGGTAACCCTCATAAATAACAAATATGGGGGTAAACACTATTATCAAGAACCAAGTGGGGAGTATAAGCTAAAAACTCCTTAATTAAATGTCAAATACAGTGCATCTTCATTTCCTTGCATCAGTATCAAACACATTGATGCAGATCTCCTAGCAATATTTTGACAATCTATAAAGTGAGCCTCTTAATAATCTAGTCATAGTGTGCCCTTTATTCGCTGGGCAGACGGAGTTAGTCAGGTCCCTATAGTGAGCCTTTGCTTGAGGTGAACAGCACGTAATCTGTCTGCAAATAGGACATGAAGAATGTCTCTATATGGGAGTTAATAAAACTTGTGTGGCAAATATGACTGAAACAATGTGGAAGAAGTTGGATTTCAGATATCTAAATAAACCAGAAACCTCCCGCTCGTAGCTACCCAAATGCAAAAGCTCTGCAAAAAACATTATGATCAGATCTTGCAAATGCAGCCTCCATACAGCTTCAGTACCCCTGGACTGCCCCTAGCGTAAGAGAGGCACACCCAGATTAGCATCTCGGATGCATGAGATCCTACATCGCTAATGAATCGAGATGGAGTTAAATTAGCCTTGCAAATAATAACCTACTGGCCTTTAAAGCCATCGTCTATGGCGCTAAAGAATCGCTTCTCGATTCATGATATTTCCCTGCCGCTTCAACCCGATCACAAGGATATTGATAGATCATGTCCAGATCCGCCATAAACTACTCAAATCTTCCAGCTCATGACTGCACCTTGGGACATCCCTACATGGGGAGACTTGGACTCCCACCAAAACATCCGACTGAAATATAATATTCTCACCATGCCCACTTTGATCAATACTTTCTAAATAAACTACCCTTATTGATGATACCAACAAATCTCGAAAATCTCATACATACCAGTTATAGTTCACCGAATAGTTATCTTCAGACAATTTCACACTCAATTTATCGTACTCATTCGTAATAAGCGCCCCATGCCCCTATCCAAGATATATTTACCATATACAAAACAAACTGAAATCTGGACAACAAGAAATCCATAATGCTTCTGCCGACAATCTCACCTGGAAATATGCCATGCACGTGTAATAAGCACCCATCCAAGATCCTTAGCAGATGCAAAAGCCCACTGCAATCAGGACAAGCAAGGAATTCATAAAATGCTTCATTTTCCAGGCAAATGCCGCTAGTCAAGATCTGGGCGATGATTTTGCACATACATCCCCACAATCAAAATAGTGGATAAAAAATCCTTAGGGTTACTAATCAGGATGCAGATGTTACAAATGTATAGTCCACACATAAACAATTCTTGGAAAATTCCTTATTGCACATATTACCTCCACAGTAGACTATCTCGTCATCTGCTCAAAAAATCGGAAGGCACCGACGGCATGCCTATTCGGTGCTCAACTTGCAGATACCCCCTTAAGCGGTGATTAGAACAAATACAGTCAATAATCCTGAATAAAATTACTGTACTAACTACTATAATTTCATAAAATAGTATAAATATATGCATGTGCATCTTTCTACATGAGAACGCCAAACAAAGGCAGTGAAAAATCAGTAATACTTTACCGTCCATCCAAATTACCATGTAATAGAGCCTTTATAAGTGTGACAAGTCCCACCACACCTAGTCGTTCTCGAAATTGGAGTCCCTAGTAAAAGTCTGGTTAGCTGAGTTTACTACTAAATAAAATAGAACACAGTATTCAAAAGAAATTTCATAAACTCTTTTCTTTTCATATTCTCTTATGTATTTTGGAATAAATTAACAATTGGGATTCACAAATAATTATTACAAAAAATTCCTTAGAATCATCCGAATTAGTGTGGTCAGTTCTGATTTCTGAATCAGAGGGACGCGGAAATCCAACCAAATTACCTGCATCTATGCAATAATCGATAATCCGTGACAGCAAATGAAAGCCACCAAATGCTAGAAGAGCTCCAGCAAAGACTGTGTGGGGTGGTGTGACCAAGAAGTTCTGAGCTTCCTTTGGTAATAGGATGCCCTTGAAACAAATCCGCAATCATCATATTCAGACCTGCACATGGCAGCAACCCGAACCAAGTTTTAATGATAAACACTAATGCGGGTACGAGACAGTTTTATTACAGAATGAGTTTTATAATTAGCAACTTCCTAGAAGTCAATTTAAAGCTAGACTTGCTTTAGTTCACATTTAAGAACTAATTTAGAA
>JACGCM010001634.1:0-96402 GCA_014058105.1 Kingdonia uniflora
GAGTGGATCTAAGGTGTAGTACTGAAGGTTAGATTGCTGATGATAAAATATCCTTTTTAGGGGTTTCAAATATGGGCTGAGCTTTTAGGTGGCCTTGGTTTGGCTGGTTCACTAGATGTCTGGGTAAGTATTCTTAGCTCTAAGGACCTTATAATTGTTTTTCTTAAAAAAAAATATATTTACTAATCTGGTTATAATAGGCAGGGCATAGTTTTCCCACAGTTCTGTACCTCGCTATGGGTGGATCCTTGGTGGGATACATATATTCTGCTCCCCCTCTAAAGGTAATAACATTTCCAGAGAGATAGTTTCATGTCTCTAGAGACGTGGAAACGAGAGTGCATGTGTTTGTAAAGTTTCATCTAGATTCATGAATGATTAAGAGCCGTAAACCCCCAACCACAATGAACCCAAGTTATGGATTATAAAAATAAAATAAAGTCCTATTTATGCATCCCGAAGACAATGAACCATGGCAAAGCATGAGACACATTGTTTTCCTTTCTCTCTCTTCTCTCTGCATCTTCATCTTCCCCTCACATACTAACATTGTTCTAGTTTCACTGGGGGCGGAAGAGATAAAGTGCTTGAATTTTAACTGTTTTCAAATACGATGCAGCTCAAGCAGAATGGTTGGATTGGAAATATTGCTCTTGGGATAAGCTACATCAGTTTACCATGGTTGATATCGTTTCTTGTATTCTTTTTCTTCTTTCAAAAATTGCATGAAACATGCTTTTCGGGTTGTTAGCACGATATTTGTAGACTGAACTTATCTTTTTTCTTTTCAAGAAGTAAAAATCGTAAGATATCTGTCTGATAGGCCGTAAGGACAGTCTGGAAGAGGTATGTCCTAGACAATAGCAATTTTGAGAGCTTTTTTGACGAAAACAGTGAACATTTTCTTATTGCTTAAAAGTAGTAATTATCAATACTATTATCTCAGCTTTTCAAAAGGACTAGCATATCATTTGTTCACTCGCCTGAATGTTTTCGTTTAGCCCAACATGTATTTTTATGAACGATGCCATCTCTTGTTATGATATGTCAATCATTTGTGTTTTGAACTTTTGGCAAGAATTTTTTTGTCCGAAATAATCTCCTTTCTAAAGAAATGGGGATCATATAGACTTACACTATTGGGAATAATTTTCATAATGACAATTATATGGGAATTTTGGTAAGTACGATTCTCAATCAAGGTGGCACAGACAAGCCTGCATTTCAGCATTATGCCTATGCCATTGACTGATGTTGTTATTGCCTAACAGGCAGCTACTTTGTACATAGTTTCTCAGATTTAGAATCATCTCAATGGGGTGGTTCACCAAATCGCCAATTTACCAAATCAGTAAAACAACCGTAGCAAATGGCTAAGGGTCAAGTGATAAAAACAGCACTTTAAACATAATGCAGCAGAAAATTCTGTCATAGTACGGAAAGATGGTATAAGGGAATTTGAATTCTAACCGATGTTTGACAGTGACATTGAAGATGCCTTTTTAAGGCAGTTTGGTATCCTCAATATCTGACTATTTTTTGCCACAACAATTTTTTGATAGGTGGGCTGGTCAAGCTTTATTTGGGACTCTTACGACTGATATAATTGTCCTCACACTCTTGTATAGCGTAGCCGGGGTATATTTCGTAGATGTTCTTAAAACACATGTCATGTGACTGCTTACACGACTCAATTTTAATATGTATCTTTTTCTTTTGCACATTTAAGCTGGGTATTGCCATCGTAAATGACTTCAAAAGTATTAAAGGAGACACGGCATTGGGACTACAGGTATTTTATTTATTGTTTTACACATCAAAATGAAGAGTACATTTATTCTTAAAGTAGTGGTTGATTTTACCGCTCATTTGGTCATGTGCTGTATTGTACAGTCAATTCCAGTGGCATTTGGGATCGATACTGCAAAGTGGATTTGTATTGGTACCATTGACATAACACAAATAACAATTGCCGGTAAGATTAGTTTATTCATTTGAAATTCAACAAAAGCAAGATGTTAGGGACTTCCATGCATTTCCAGGATTATGCGAGACGTTGCATATAATACTAAATGCGGATGTAAACAAAAATTGCAAAAAAACCACAACACCGGAATTCATAAAGTTTTAATCAAGCTTTATTCAAAGCGATTTGTCCTATTGGCAACATAAACAGCTTTATTCAAGCTTGTCTTCACTATTATTGAACAAATCAATGGCTTATATGGAAATTCATGCACATTGTGACATATCAGTTGTACTTGAACTTTGATGAGCCCTTTGAGCCTAGTTTGAGTAACCTTGCTCAGTACCTACCTGGCCCAATTAACAACTTGAGAGCTATTGTGTTTACCGCTAGAAGGAGAACACCCCTTCGACGGCAAACCTTTTGTTTTCCTTAGTCATCCGAAGCACTTTGTTTCTTTCAAAACCCACCTTCTTGGGTTCTCTCCAAAACCCGCTTGGAGTTCTCTCCCGGAATAGTTTTAGGATTGTTTTTTTCTTTTCACTTCACAACCTTTTTATCTACTCAAACCTAATTAAGCCTCACAATTAAAATAGCTGTGAATTTACTTTCCCTCGATAACCTAGACATCGCGTTAGAATATGCATGGGCTGTTACAAGAGCGGTTAAGATTTATTCAATGTGGTTGTCCTATTCGATGCAGCTGCACCCTTGTTATTGTTCTAACTAATTCTATCTCTAGATGATATTGCAAGTAACATCGAGAGTTTACAAGTAGAAAATAGAAGCATCACCAGAAAACCAGATCTTGCCTGCTATCCAAAACTCATATGAGATACCAACCATCGAAAAACAGATACTACCAAAATAAATGCGAAACAACTGTTACCCAGCCAGAAGAAACATAACCAAAACTATGAATAAAGAACCCTCCAAATCAATGCACAACCAATAAGTAACCAATTAGATACAACCAACTGCCAGACCAAATGCGAATTAACTGCCAGATACTAACCGGATGCAAAATAATTGCCAGATACTAACCAGATGCGAACTAGCCGCCAGACCCTAAATAGATGCGTACTAAACACCGAATCCTAATCAGATGTGAATTAACCGCCAGATTCTAAACAGATGCATACTAATGCCAGATTCTAAACATATACAAACTTACCGCCATAACCTACACAAATGCAAATTAACCGTCAGATCCTACACAAATACAAAGAAAAAGAAACAGATGCGTGATGCGTCCAACTGCTAAATATAAGACTATAAGCAAACTAACTGCCAAATCCTCCAAAATGAAATCGAAATCGAATTCGAAACCAATACAACCCATATTAAAAGTCAAATCAGGATAAACAAATCACAGAAAGGATTTACCGTCGCGCTTAAAAAAAATCATAAGATATGAAAATGTTTAATGCAACAACCAAATATCCTAAGCACATGCAATTGTAACATATTTTGCACAAAAAATACCGCCAAAGATCGACAATCGGATTAGGCAGTTCTTAAATCTGATGCTTGATGGGGCCTTAATACTAAATATTCGATGTTCGGATCGATTATAATCGATTATGCTATTTTTGGGTGATAGTTTTGATTTTCTGGGTATTGATATCAAATCTGGGTGTATGGAATATGTTTTGTAGAGTTATGATTTGGAGTTTAGAAGTTTTGATTTTCTGGGTTTATTTTGGGTATTGATATCAGATCTGGTGTATGAAAATCTGTTTTGTAGAGTTATGATTTGGAGTTTAGGAGTTTCGATTGGGTGAGAATAATCATTGATCCGATTGTCAATCTCTGGCGGTATTTCTTGTGCAAAATATGTTACAATTGCATATGTGCTTAGGATATTTGGTTGTTGCATTAGACATTTGCATATCTTATGAATTTCTTTAAGCACGACGGTGAATCTTTTCTCTTATTTGTTTATCCTTATTTGACTTTTAATATAGGTTGCATTGGTTTTGAATTCGATTTCATTTTGGCAGTTAGTTTGCGTATAGTCTTATATTTAGCAGTTGGACATATTTGCTTCTTTTATTTGCATTTGTGTAAGATCTGGCGGCTAATTCGCATCTGTGTAGGTTTTGGCGGTTAGTTCACATCTGTTTAGGATCTGACGTTAGTACCCATCTGTTTAGAATTGGCGGTTAATTCACATATGAGTAGGATTTGGCGGTTAGTACGCATCTATTTAGGATCCGGCAGTTAGTTTGCATCTAGTTAGTATATGGCAATTAGGTCGCATCCAGATACTCACAGTTAGTTTGCATCTGGTTAGTATTTAGCAGTTAGTTCGCATATGGTATGGTGGTTGGTTGTATATCTAGTTGGTTGTGCATTAATTTGGAGGGTTGTTCTATATTCACAGTTTTGGTTATGTTGCTTATGGCTGGGTAGCAGTTACTTCGCATTTATTTTGGTAGTATTTGCTTTTTGACGGTTGGTATCTTATCTGAGTTTTGGATAGCACGCAAGATCTGGTGTATGCTTCAGTTTTTCTATTTGTAAACTCTAGATGTTACTTGCAGTATCATCTAGAACATCTAGAGTTTGACGGGGAGTGTTAGAGATAGAATTAGTTAGTATAATGCCAAGGGCAATTTAGTCATTTATCTTTTCGTGTAGGCTATATATATAGCCAAGTTGTAACCTAAAGTCTTTACCTCTTCTAATCCAATGTAGTTTTGTTGCCTCTCTTTCTTCTTAACTTAGATTATGTAATACAGTACATGTGATAGCCTGTTCCTTGTAGGGATCAATCCCCAAATAAGCACACACTCCTTTTTTCTCCGTCTTTTCTTTGGGTTTTGTACTTTCTTTGAGTTCTCTAACCCAAAAACTTGAGACATAATTCCAACCGAAGAGTAAGCTTTCCTTGAAGAACAAGACGCATATGTAGAGTTTGTTTATGGGGATTTCTGGGTGTACCTGGCAAGGCTATAGTCATTTATATTTTTAAGTGTTTTTTTTTTCATCTCACATCTTTAATGAATTGCATCTTGCACTATTGCTGCACCTTTGTTTTATCAACTAATATTGTAGTGTTTTCTTTCATAATGTAGTTGTGATTATCGCAGGTTATCTCCTAGGTGCTGGTAAACCATATCATGCTTTGGCATTGCTTTGTTTGATACTTCCACAAGTGTTCTTTCAGGTAAAATACATTTCAGGAAATTAGAATGCCATGACCCATCAGTAAAAAAAATCGTGAATACACTTTATCGTGATAACGATACTTTCATGAAATATGGTTAAAAACCATGTGGAAAAGAATTGTTTTTTATACAAGATAACCCATGTATTTTATATGCTGTATATATATCGCACTATATGATTGAGCTCTTTCCTCTTAAAGACCTCTGTAATATGAAGGCCACAAGCAAAAACTTGGTTTATATTATATTGTTATATAGAAATTGTTAACATTGATTATGACCAATATTTTCCCTTATTTCCTCTTCATTTTTGTTCACCTAGGCCAGAGCATTTTGAATGCATTACTAGCACGATATCTTTAGTATGCTGTATGAGTGGATGACACACACTAGTTGAGTCCTTTTGGTTGGTTCTGATGCCCAACACCGATGTAGTAAGACATGAAGCAAGTTCATTGCCCAAGTCAGCTTGACTCTCACTTTTCCAAGTAATAAAGTCAGTAAAGCAATATAAATATATCGCAGATATCGTAGACTATTTGTATTCCATTAGTGACAAAGTAGTGCACCAATTCTATTATTATTTTCTGGGAAGATAGATATAGCTAAGAAATTTGGTAATTGGGTTCATAAAATAGAAAACCTGCGAACATTCATAAGTTGTAGTGTAAACAAAAAAAGGGGAGTATTTAGATTCAAAAAAGATCCTGCAACTGAGATACTACTGATTCAGCTAGACTTTAGACAGTCTACATTCCATGGTGATACTGCTAATACAGCTGGACAGACAGTCTACGTTCAAATACGGGGTACCACTGATTCAACTAGACAGGGAGAGAACTTAACATATTATGCTTAAGTTGACCTAAAGCCACACCAGCTAAACTTGATTTAAGGAATCTGTGTCAAAGGAGGACCAAATAGTTGGGAAAGGTTGAGATGAAAGATGGGCATAGGCAGATTTTGTTCTAAGAATATCCGGTCCTTTCAAAAGGCCACACCAGCTAACCTTTTTTCATGTGAGTTAAGCAATAAGAAAATACTTTAAACTATAATCTGCATTAGAATATCTTATGGGTAGCAATTGTCTAAACCACCGGAAATGCATGATATTTGGCAGTATACGTTTCTAACAAAAAGAAGAGGAAAGTTCTGTGTAAAGGATTCACGATGTCTGATTTCGGATCTCTAACTTGTTATTATGTGTAATTATATCCCAGATTTCCGTTCAATATTTCGACATGTCATATGTTTTTATATATTTAGAATCGTGACAGTCAAGTATCCTTGTAATGCAAGATTTAGATTCCAATTGAAAATCGTGATTTTGAGTAGCCTATGCCTATTCTGATGCTAATGATTATGTGAATGCTGATGCAGTCTAAATACATACTGACGGACCCAATTAAATATGATGTCAGGTATCAGGTAATACGTTCAACTATGCTTTAGCTGTTTATATCTGAATAACTGTGGAAACTCAAGTCTTTTTCCATTTTTCTTGTAGGCCAGTGCGCAACCGTTTCTCGTCTTGGGTCTATTGGTTACAGCTTTAGCAAGAAGTCAATGACCATTGCCACACAGGCTCGGCAGGTCACTTTTAGCTCTAGATTTTTTTTTATTGTTAGCCACTCTTTGTATCTTTCAATCTTAGATGTCAATGTTGACTTTTAGAAATTCAAATTTTGATCGCAGAAGTACCTTCATCCTAAATGATCAAAACCACTGCCCAATGTAGCTTATTTTCTAAATGAACCGAAAGGAAATATTGTCAATCAGTTGATACTATGTTTACATTGTTTTGTAAAAATGAGAAAGGATCTCATGTCCTCAAGTTACAGGGAGATAAGTATTTACTTGGAAATCGAACTAGATGGGATGTAGTTGATTTATTTAGTACAGCTTTGCTTGATAGTACAATAGTGGATAGTGATCAGCTCTAGTTTATCTGTTTCTCGTGTTGAACTTCTCTTTAGGCTGTATTTGTTTCCCTATGTCTATATTTTCCACTGTGTCTATACTGTATAACATGGTTTTTACATGGAACGTTCCTTGTAAAGGAAATGCAGATAACATGCTTTAGAGTAGGGCTCTAAGGAGTTTTTATCAAGCAGCAGCATCCATTTTACTACCAGAACTATTTTTGGTTTTTTTTTTTGGATTTCATTTGACAATAAGAATGGATAGTTGTCATCAAAATATTAACTCTACATATAGCTGATTATTAACTGAACATATAGGCCTAGCATTCGCGTAGCGTGTGTCTTAGTGCTCGATATCTCTACTACTTTATGCTGTTGCACATTCAACTTTAATGTGATATATTTCATGTGTGCAATATACTAGTGATAGTGTGAAATGAGTGTAGTATCTCTGTAAGTTAAACATTAGTTACATTTACCTACCCACACAACAATATTCTTATGAGCAAATAGTCTATTAAATTTTTATTTTTATTCAATGTGAAATCATTGTAATTACTTTTGATTCAACAGATGATCAGTATATACAAAATAAGGAGGCAGGTATTTCATGGACCGCTGCACAATATCTGGACTCCTGCTTCCCTATTCCTTTATCTAGGCACTTTGTTTTATTCCTACACAGTTTAACTTTATTGCACAGCATCTTTGGGCTTAGGTGTGTCTGTAATATTTAGTTCTACGACTGGATTTATGAATCCTTCTAATAAAAAAAATATTCGATTTAAATTTTTCTTTTGACTTAATGTAAAATCATCGTAATTATTTTTGATTCAATGTGATGTGTCCAAGCACAAGTTGACTTGGCGTTATCCTAGAGGATCTAGTCAGGAATATGCTAGTGTAGCTGCATGCAGAGGTGCGTCGCTTACAACTCCACAGTTTTGAAAGGAGTGAAGGAGGCGACTTGTTAATTTTGCCGAACTATAAGATCATATCCAGCATATATAGTTTAGAATTTGTGCTCAAAGCTTGGATACTGAGTATCACGTCAACAAAACTTGTCAAACATTGCCTGGAACTTGGTCTAAAAACGTACCAGAACCAACCTTGAGAGTTTGGTGCCATACGTCTAATGCGCATGATTTAGTTTTAAGAGACAATTACACTTATGCGTCTCTAACGTACAGTACCCTGGACACTGGTTTGTTTACAGGTATAAAAGCTAAGATTTTGCTTAGAATGAAATATACAAGCAGCAACGCTAGCAAAACACTTTTGCAAGTTTTACGTTAAAGCCTGCACATGACTCCATTAGATTGAAAGATTATACAAACATCAAGTACTCAAACATCAACGAGACCTACAGTTTAGACCTACATCCACCCCAACCAATATCTACACGCACACTACTACTACTGCAGTTTACAAGTAGAGAAACATAGATTTTTCTCAGGTGAAACTATTTAGTCCTAAACTTGGACTCGTCAATCGGTACCTCTTCTTCCTCTACACGCTCCCAGCCAAACTTATCCGTGGTACTCAACCCGCCCTTACGACCCATCTCTTGGTACCCTTCTGTCCCCAGTTGTTCCCTTCTGGTCTGCCCACCGCGGCTACGCCCTTCCGCAAGATGTTCCTGTGCCTCGAGACTCTTCCCTCCTGTATCACCAGGAACAACAGTCTCTCCTTGCCTTGCCCTCTGATCAAGCTTAGACCTATCTTGCCCTGAAGCCATCTTAACCAAAACTATAACAAATTTTTTTTTTTTTTTTTAGAACTGTTGGAGTTTGTAGTAAAGGTGCATAGGTTTTATAGGAGTAAATGAGTGGGTGAGAGTGACACGTGGTGTGTATGTGGCGAGTGAGGGTGAAAAATAATGAGCTGAGTCAAAGCAAGTGTTGACTCAGTGACAAAAGAGAATGACACGAGTCAACAACTTGTCCTAATCTCTGTGGCATTTGGTTCGGCGAAGCCCAAGCCCAAGTTTAAGCCTCAGCAGAAGCCCAAACCCAAAACAGAATTGAAGGCCCAACTCTTCTCGTTAGGTTTGAGTCGTTTGACGCCTCTCTCTCTCTCTCTCTGTGTGTCAACGCTCAAGTCTTCTCAACTCATATCGCTTAATAAACCCTAATAGTTAGGTTTCTAAGAACAAGCCCTAATTGAAGTTTCTGATTTTGATTGATCTACAACTTCAATCAAACCCTAATTGAAAGGTACAATTATATTTTTTGTTTGATTCACACTATCTATTATTGTTCGTAAAGTAATTAGGGTTTTGTTTGATTCACACATCTTTCTCTCTAAAGTTTCTGTTTCTCTCTCTAGAAAGAAATTTGGATTCTCTCACTTTCACACAAATCACACACACTCTCTCTTTTGATTGCTGTAAAAACTACCGATGGTGAGGAATTGGGACAGTATCGCGTCTTTGTGGGCATATTGAGAGCGTATTCTACAATTGTACTCCTTCCGGATTCGAATTTGAGGGGTTCTTCGATGGATTGTGTGCAAAAGGGGATTTATAATGTATTAGATTAGAACTAGTTTTACTGTAGAGTTTATAATGTATTTTGTTGTCCCAACAAAGTCTTCGCCCCTCATCTACAGAGCTTCTTCAAAGTACAACTCCATCTATTATGGTTCCTCATTCTCTTGTTGTACTTCTCCTCTTCAACATTCGTATCTCACTTGGATGTTTTGTTTTGCGGGTTTCTATATTGTCAAAAAATCACTGAAATTTTTCAGTAGAATGTCACCCAAGTCTTTCTACGGATGTCAATTTAGCCTGTATTTGATTTATGCTATTTCTACACACTTCTTGAATGACCGAGCTTGTCTTGCTAAAAATAAGAAATAGCATTTGGAAAAAATAAATTACAAGATTTTAAAGTCAGCTTAATAGGAAGAAAGATAGGTTGGTGTGTGGGTATTGTAAAGCCAGTATTTGATTTAGGGTATCAATCTCAATCCAAAACCCCTTTAATAGGAAGATAGGTGGGTGGGTATTGTAAAGCCAGCTTCTTGAACAAGTAAACCCTAGAGGGAGGGAGAGAGAGAGAGAGAGATCAACATCTTGTTGACGTACTTTGAAAATATTTCAGTTATTACTTATTAAGTAAACACTGATTTCATATAATTTATAATTCCATTTTCATCTATTCACAACTCCTTTGATGGAAACTAAAAGCCGGAATCGCCATGCATTGTATGAATGCTTGTTAATCAAATACCAGGAGTTTGTATTTTTTGAGATTCCGCAAGTTTATTTCTATGCGATGTTAGATCCTAAAAATCATCCATCTGAATTCATACTTGAAGAGTAGAAGAGTTGCAATTTTTTGTTTTGAGGTGGCGAAACAGAAACTACAATAGTTCTAATAATTGTATGTGTAACTGTAACTAGATACTCATTGATTTTCATAGGTTTAGAGTATATAGTTATTGACCAACTTATTTGCTGCATAAGCTAGATAACGAGCAGGTGGCGGAACCATGGATTTAGTTTAGCTTCCATGATGGTTATTGACACCAATCTTCCTTTTTATTGTTCTTCAGCATTGAAGTCAGTACGAATGAATGATAATAACCAAGGGCAAAACCAGGATTTAGTTCTGCGGTTGGTGGTGGTGGTGTATGTGGAGGGGGGTAATATGTTAGGGGGTGTAGTCAAAATCAGAGAACTGATTAATGTATTCATTAAGATAGGTTTGTGTTTCAATAGCTAGTAGAACTTCCAAGCATGAGAGAGAGATGTTTTGCGACATAACTATAAGATACAATATTTACTTAAGTCAAACATTTCATTAGAAAACTGTAAAGAGTTTTTTGTCCGAAAATCTACAGCCCGAGGCACTGCTGTAGTTCTGCCTATTATAAGAACTAATGGTAAAATTTTATAATTTGATTAGGTTAGTCAGTATTACAAATGTCAAGTAATAAAGACTCATACCAATTAAAACCTTTGGAGGGAATCAAGTCATGGTCTTAACAAAACTTGAATCAGCTGCACTGTTGATTTCTAATAGGATATATTTTCCTACATCTCTAGTTCTCTACTAGTATATCATTGGACGTTGGTGACCTCAGGTCTATTCAATCTAATTAGATTCAAACCCTCGAATCGAATCAAACAAGCCCAAACAACAAGGATAGGTGAATCGCAAACCACGCAGCAAAATGTTACTATCAAATAAACATAAACATGGATGAATCACGATTACTTCCTTTGAGTTTCGTTTGAAGAAGTAACAATGGGTCGATTCATCAAGATGAAGACACGTTGGAGAGCAGAAGATAAGAGGAGATGTAAAAGAGGGAACGTAGGGTTTAGTAGGTGATTAGTGGCGGATAGCCTCAGAGGAGAATTTTTGAGGGGAGGAAAGTCAAGGGCACAAGTGCTATTTCCTGAGAATGCAACACGAAAAACCGTCTGATTAAGACACCTAAAGTTGTGCTTAGTTTTGCACTGAAAGAAAGGATAAAATCACTGACATATACCGAAGTGTTAGTTTCTAAGGCTGAACAATATTGAGTTCAATACTCCTTTTGTTTTCCTCTTATGCTGTTAAAGACCTGTTCAACGCAAGTTAGCAAAAATATAATAAATGGATATGTTTTTCCTGATTGGATGCTGATTCTGTCAGACAATTGAGCAAGTTCATAGCTTTTTGTGTCCAAATGATTTGAGACGCAGATTTCTTCATGGGTTTTAAAGTTCTAAGGCTTTGAGATATTAGATTTTACTGATCTGATGCAACAAATTTTAGTCCCCCACCCTCGTTGTTTTATTACTATGTGTTTGCATTGATGGCACTTTAGATAGACAAAAGGGTGTAATGCTGAAGCCCATTTTAAGGACCCAAGATGTTGTTACAACATTAGTATATTACTTTTTGTATGTACTTGACACTTATTCAAGGATAAAGTGATTCTGTACACATAAAATCACATTACAATGCTAGAATAATATTTGTGTAGAATTTTTGTACCGAATGCTAAATTTCATTTGTTTCATTTAAATTGGTTGCAGCAGGTCTTGTACTTCCCAGCTGTTTGAGTTTCATTGTGCACTATCATAACATGGCAACCAGTAAGTGTTCCGGATATCTTATTTTTGTCTTAATATATCATTCTGTTTTGATGTATTTTCTTATAACTTCTATCTAATGTAGGGCTTCAATTTGAAAACTCTTGCGAAATTGGGGTTTTCTCTAAGCTTACCAATGCATACTGTTTGGTTGCAATTGGAGGATCAGAAAATTTCTACAGGTATGTGAACATATTTGCTCAATTGGTGTCTTTGTTTCTCTTATTTTGATTTTATATGTTAAAGTTGCTGATGGTGTAGTAGTTTATCTGCAGCACATTTGAGTCCGAACTTGCAGATGTTATCCCTGTGGTTAAAACATCCATAGCAGGCACTAGAATAATTGGGCGGCTGTGCGCTGGTAATATCTGTGAAATCAGTTGCATTAGAGTTTTGAAGTAGTTGAGTTTGTTTTTGTTATGTATAAATGTATAATAAATATTTCTAGTGTTATTTTCTTTCAGGAAACAAAAATGGACTTCTTGTGCCACACAATACAACTGATCAAGGTAACTTGGAAATTCAATTGAACTTTTCTTCCTCAGGTTGTTTCTTTCCTTTACTTAGCACTTACGCATCTTTTATGCTACTATTTTCGGGGTTTGATGGAGATCTTGTATTGCAGTCAAATCACACCTCGAGATCCCTTATCTTTGTTGGTTTCAGTTTTGAAATATTGTCAACTACTAAGTGTTGACTTATGGAAGGTTTTATAAGGGTTGGACTGATTTAGACGATCTAAAATTAAACTCCATCTCTTGTGATATTGATGTTTTATATGTTGTTTGTCCAACATAATTTCTACATATGTTGTAGCACCATATATATGCATACGAACAAACAATAAAAGGTTGTATAATTAAAGAAGGTTGTATGGAAGTTTATGTCTTTAGGAAAATGCGATGAAAAAAGTTGCGTCAACTGTAACTATATAAAAAAGTTGTTAATATATAAAGTTAATTTAATAGGTTAAAGTTAGGACCAAGGCTTTTCTATTGATATATAGAGGTTATTAAGATGGAGAATAAATATATGGAGGTTTTACTCTACTTGTTTAAAGAAAATATTAAAAAAGAGAGTAATTACTTGCTAGATAGGCAGTGACCTGGCAATATGTGCCTACCCCATATCATATTGGCAATAATTTTTTCTCTATTGTTTTTAGTGTGTAGACGTCATCTAGATTATGTTTTTCAATGTGTTGTTATTTTTACTGTAGAGCTTCAACATCTGAGGAACAGTATACCTGATCAAGTTGTTATTCAACGTATTGACGAGAGGCTATCTGCTCTTGGGAACTGCATAGCTTGCAATGACTATGTTGCTCTTACCCATACTGATCTTGACAGGGTATAATTGCCTATTCCTATTTTTTATTATAAGTTTCTGACTTTTTGCTGTTTTAGAAGTAAATGATTTATTTTCGAAAAATATTATGAATTTAAAATTTTCATGTTGTTAAAGCTCTCATAGGTTTATTATTATCTGATCTACTTTATCAGGAAACTGAGGAGATTATTGCTGATACTCTCGGAGTAGAAGTCTTCAGACAAACTATTGCTGGAAACATTCTTGTGGGAAGTTATTGCGCCTTCTCTAACCGTGGTGGAATTGTAAGATAATGTCCCTTATCTACATCCATTTACCGCCTAGGGATATGATTATTACCTTTGACCCCTAAGTTTGCAAATTTCAGTGTACAATCTTTCACTCCAAAAGGTTCCATTGGTAAATCCAGAATTAGGACAAGTCCAATGTTGCAAACTCGTAGAATCAAAGTTTAATTTAAATAACTCAATTGAAGTCAAACTTAAAGTACCCAGTTTTTTATTGCATTTAATATAGATATTTTATCCAGTTGTACTCATTAAACCCATTTTTGCCACCATGCAGGTCCATCCTCATACCTCGATTGAAGACTTGGATGAACTTTCAACGCTCCTTCAAGTTCCTCTGGTGGCTGGAACTGTAAACAGGGGTAGTGAAGTAATTGCAGCTGGTATGACTGTGAACGACTGGACAGCTTTTTGTGGATCTGATACCACTGCTACAGAACTCTCAGTCATCGAGAGTGTTTTCAGGTTGAGGCAAGCAGAACCCAGTGCAATTCTTACTGAAATGAGGAAATCTCTTATCGACACCTACGTTTAAAGTCTATTAATATTGTTAAGATATTTAATAATCTTGGCTCTGGGAATTAGAAATCCTTGCTGAAGGCGCATTTTATTTAAAATACTTTTATTCGGATTTTTGTGGTAAAATATATGTTGCAGATAATGAGTTTATGTGGGTATGATGCATTTTCTCTGGTTTTTGTGTAGAACAGTTAAAACGTTAATAGAAGTGAGATGTACCGAGTCTTAAGTGTTCCTTGTTTAGTAATTTTGCAATGTTTTCATTATAGATATTAGATGTTCTGATGCTGATGGTGTTGTATATAAATTGTGAGTGTGAATTAGTAGATGTTTTTACTGTTCACACTGTAGCGGTGGATAAAATATTTGTAAACTCATCGGTTATGGCCTGGGTATGGGGGCGTTTTCATACTGCGTTCCCTCAAATATTTTTTATACTAGAATTTGTCGGCTGCTAAATTAAATTTTGTATTTATGTATTTATGTATGTTAATACAAGATAAATGCTTTGGGGACCCTTGGGTGGAAAAGGGAGAACGAGACTACGCTGTTTTTTTTTTTAGCCATTTAAATATATTTTTGATGAATAATTTGTTAATGGTTGGTCATGAAGCATTTTTAATGTTAAATATATTTTTGATGAATAATTTGTTAATGGTTGGTCATGAAGCATTTTTAATGTTATTGTGTGTCGTTGTATTGCTGTGAATTTCTTGATGAAAATCGTTTTAAAATTTAGTATAGGTCGAATAAATATTTGTGATTAAGTACTGACGTATTCTAACGAATTGCTTACAACGAAATATATATCATCCGAAAAAAATTATCATGAAAAGAAATAATGTGGTATTAAATTGTAAATAATGAATGTGAGACTTATTTAAGGTTTGGGATGTGATAAATTTATCGTGCACCAAAACGATAACAATTTTTTTACCGTACCTCGTATCCTAACTCGCCTAATGGATAAGTAATTTAATTTGGAAAAAAAAAAATTAAAGGGAAAAATTGGTAACCTGCTAACAAAGTTTCAAGGTTACAGAAAAACTAGGGGGCACTCTTTCACGTGGTCACTATGCTTTACGACCTTGGGGTCCTCATAAAACAAGTAAGAAACATCTCCAATAGATAGGAATCTGACGATAATACGGCGCGAAAGCGGAACCGTTTAAATTCAACGCCAATTAATTATACTAATTAAAAAAAGCTATTTAAAAACAAATAAATCTTCTCCCTAGAAGTTTCATTCAAACTCAACAACCAAAGAACAATTACACACACTTCCCGTTTGTATTCTCCAAATCACCTAGTTATATCTCTAGAACGGAATCTCCTAAAAGAACACGGCAATCCCACTAACCCAACACTTCAAGAAACAAAATATTAAAACCACTCCATCAGTGATATAACTAAAGTATGCCAAGTCCTAAGAGGGTGAAAGACAACCATGTAACGCATGTCACATTAGAATCATCTATTTTTTTGTATAACAATGTGAATAGGAATTAGTCGTAGGATCTCGACTTTGGTCAATTGTACAAAATATGTCACACAAATTTTATATGGTGGACTCGAAGATTACGAAAAATAAAAAAACACACGTTAAATTGGCACAATTACATGGCCTTTCCCCTCCCCACACCATGAAGAAAAATGAAACTCGACCCTAGAAAACGCAAGTAAATCAGACCTACATTAGCAATTTTGCATGCCCATTCAATACAACTAAACGTTTTGCACAAAAAACACATACTTTTCCTAAACTGAAGTTATTGCAACATCTTTCGCTTTGTCAAAGTAAACGCTTGAAAATTTATTAAAGATGGTCTTAAGGATTAATTACATTACTTTTGTTGCAAAAGCTAAAAGATTAAAAGAAGAAATTTCTTATGTTTGGCATCATAGTACTTTCAAATCGAACAGAACAAGCTAGATTTCAAATGTACAAGAACAAAACACGACTTAAACGATAAAGCAAGAAATACGTACACACTTTTTCTTCAATAATATGTCATTCCCCACGACAAAACACTAACTGAAAAAGTCCGATATTGTCACCATAAACTTTCATTTGAAATGGTAAAACAAAGCCTTAAAAACTTACTATTATTATACTCCCACTTATCTCTAATAAAAAATTAAAAACCCCTAAATACTAGAGAACGAGCTTAAACTCGACCTAGTCAAAACTTACTATTATTACTAACGGTCACCAAAATCTAGAAAGTGAAGTCAAACTTAAAACTTAAAAGCACCACCCATAACATAACGGTAACAAATTTTCAAACCCTCCACGAATCACACCTTTCCACGTATATAACTTCTCAACGAAGATTCAATCAAATAAAGCACCGCCACTTATACCGTGTTGAACTTTGAACGAGTAAAACCATCACAATCACGAAATTGCCACGGCTTTGACTCTCTTCTTCCTTTTAAATCTTGTTTCTTCATCTCTCTTTTTCTCAAATTTTTCATATCAAAATATATCGTATATCGTGGATTCGTGGTTGTAGTAATGTCGTGTGCAGTCGCAGTAGCAAATTCTCCGGTGTTTTCCCCGTCTCGGGTTTCATTGTTTTGTAAGACTAGTAGTAGTAGTAGCAGTGGTAGTACTGATGTATCTTCGTCTTCTCGGTCTCCGTTTAGAGTTAGAGTTCAGAAGTCTTCGCCGAGTGGGTTAGGATTTGGGTTCTTTAAGGGAGAAGTTGTTGAATCAAGTTCTTCTTTGTCGTCACCTATTAATAGTAGTAGTAGTAGTAGTGCGGTTTTGAAGAGGAAGAGACCGATGAGGATTGATATACCGGTTGCGCCATTGAATTTTACCGAGGGAGCTGTGAAGGTGCCGGGGGTAAAGGAGGTGGAGGTAGAGAGAGAAGGGTTTTCGGTTTATTGTAAGAAAGGGAGGAGGGAGGCGATGGAGGATCGGTATTCGGCGGTGGTTGATCTTCAAGGAGATCCTAAACAGGTATGTTTATGATCATTTCTGCGAAATTTTTTATATTTAGTAGTTGTAAGAAATTATTTAACTTAGGATTTGCGAAAAGTATTTTGATCCAAACACCCTAAGCTAGAATTTGAAGCTATTGTTTTGGGCCAGATCGTTTTGGACATAAAATGAAGGGAATAAGTTTTGTCATTAGACGAGAAATAAGTTTGTAATAGATAAGGGCCGAATTTTTATTGCCCTCTTAGCATAGAAGGTACCGGCTCTTCGCATTAAAAAATACTTGCGATAATAGTTTTTGGCGTTGGAAGAATGAACAATAAGCTTTTGTGATGGTTAATTGAATTATTTATGCATTGGATGCCCATTTCATGCCTTTATTTTGTCATGGATGTAGATGTAGCATTAAGTTCTAAAGAGTTTGATACATCTGCAGGCTTTCTTTGGTGTTTTTGATGGGCATGGAGGTGCAAAAGCTGCGGAATTTGCATCTGAAAATTTGGTTAAAAATATTAAAAGCGAAGTGGAAGCAAGAGGGGAGGAGTATATTATCGATGCAATTAAACATGGGTATTTGACAACAGACTCACAGTTTCTAAAGGAGGATATTCGTGGTGGCACATGTTGTGTGTCTGCACTATTAGGGAATGGCAATCTCGTGGTCTCCAATGCTGGGGACTGCCGAGCGGTTATGAGCAGAGGAGGAATTGCTGAAGCTCTTACATCTGATCACCGGCCTTCTCGGGAGGATGAAAAAGTCAGAATAGAGAACCTGGTAAGCAATCTTCTTCTGTTATGCTGTTGGATCATTCAAATTGTTACTTGATGTTTCCTATAAATCTAACTATTGTACAAATATTATGTGTGCAGGGAGGTTATGTAGATTGTTGTCGTGGTGTGTGGAGATTACAAGGATCTCTAGCTGTATCGAGAGGACTTGGAGATAGACACCTCAAGCAATGGGTAATAGCAGAGCCAGAGACCAAAGTCTTAAGAATTGAATCAGACTGCGAGTTCTTAGTTCTAGCTTCAGATGGTTTATGGGATAAGGTCACTAATCAAGAAGCCATTGATCTTGCTCGACCTTTATGTGTGAACGGAGTTAAACCAACGTTGTTAACCGCCTGCAAAAGACTTGTAGAGTTGGCTGTTTCACGAGGCTCTTGTGATGATATAAGCGTGATGGTAATCCCGTTGGGAAACTTTATTTGACCCATGTTTTAGTATTGAAAGCAACCTCACATAACTCCTAATCAAAGAAGAAGAATGCTTTGCTTGCAAGTGAACTATTTCTTCGAGAAACTTGTAGCCAAGGTACAAGGGAATCCATTTTTCCTAGCCAATATAGGTGATAACCGGAGTTGTGGCCATTGTGGTGGTGCTAACGATAGGTATACTTGCATTCAAGTGAGGTGATATGGTGTTTATATTTGATTAATTGTAACTTGTAAGTTGACCATTTCTATTATGAACATTATTTGTAACTTCAAGATGATGACATACAAAATTTCATTCTAGTATTTCCTTTCCGCACTTCTTTTTACCTTCTTTTGGTAATTCTAAGTTTTTTACATGAAGCATTTGAACTGGCGCTTAGAGTTTAAGCTCAAAATTTCAAACAGTGAGCATCTCCAACTGAGTCACGTCCCTTTGAAATACCACTCAGAGTGGCTTGACCTAACTTTCACGAAAAGTGGTCTCAACATAGGGTGGTCAAGTAGGCCTCGAAAAAGAAACACTGCGGTTCATCACTGGTATGTTGTAATTTGATTATTGCAGCTCTCCAGCTCTCCCTTCCTCTCTCCCACTCTCCTTCTCTTTCCAACCCTGACACTCCTTCCGCTTGCTCCTCACCCCTCTGCCTATGACCCCACCCATCCACAAACATGCCTTAATCCCTCTCACACACTCCCCATGCAGACCACGTCCAAAACTCCCACTCTCTTCCTCTGTTTCTTCTAGTTCTGCTCTCCTCCCCCACTCACACACTCCCATCCACTAACATGCCTATGACCAACTACAAGGACGGCCAAAAGCACCGTGATCTCACTGAACTCATGGAATAATGTTCGACGCATGATCCCTTGCCGGACCTCACCTTTGATTCCTCGGAATGGGGTTCGCTGCAGAATAGCTGGAAATATGCTATAGCTTTCAAGTCTATATCCCCTCATCTAAAAGAGTAAGTCATTAGCGACGGCATTCGGCGAGAATGGGCAAAACTTATTCCCTCTATTCCACCGCTAGCTTTTGAGCAAGACTCCAAAGTTTTTACGGCAAACTTCAAAACACAACAAGATTTTCAGACCATTTTTGCTACTCCGCCGGCCAACATTTTTGGTTTCTCCATCCTCCAACAGCCGTTCGACCCCCTCCTTCATCAGTCCGAGTTAACCTTCTCTCGCTACCTGTGTTGGGTGCAAGTATCCGGGCTTTCATGCTGCCTCCTTGACCCGGGTACCCTCATTTCCATCGGTAACAAGCTCGGGGAATACGTGAAAGACGATCTCCGTTCGACCAAGTTCGAACAGACCAAAAATGGCTTTGTCCGGATCCAAGTTAACTTGTTTACAGACAAACCATTGATCCTATCCATCAATGTACCTCGACCGGGAAATTACGGAGTGGCTCGGCTCACGGTCAAATACGAGCGTTTAGAAGGTTTTTGCCCTCTGTGTGGAATCATCTCTCACTCGCTTGCTCTCTGTTCAAAATTTGCTATTTTTCTACAGGAACGGAACCGAGTCGATATTACCGGCAATTACGACTTCTCATACGGAGCTCACATTCAAGTTAATCCTCCCAAGCAATCGCCCAATGCAGCCCTCCAACAACTTTACAAAAAATCCCACACGCACCCATATTAGTCGGAGAATCCCCACCCTATCCCAAACCGGAAACACAGAAATGCGGACCACTCCGACGACAGCAAAGGAATTGGGGTTAATAATATTATACAAAGAGCCATCACAAAACTTAACTCGTGGTCTCGATATGAAGCCGTCATTCGCCACCCTTAGCATGCTCCAACCTCTCGTGAGCTCATCCAACACCAGCAACATCTCTTCGATCAGCCCTCTCGGTCGTGTCGAAGTTTTTACGAGGAACATCAGAACTCAGATTTCATCAATTCCGGTGATTCACGAACTCACAGTTCTAGGGTTACAACCAGAACATGCATGCAAATTTGGCAGGGATCTCCTCCCGAGACTGCAAGAGAGCAGCTTCCAAAACTGACTGATGTGTTAGAAAGTGTTTTCAGCATTTATGATTTACCTGCCAAGATCCCACCATTTACATCCAATCATCAGAATTGTCGGGTACCGTTGGAACTTAGCGTACTTCATACTCCTCCCCAAAGACCCACCCCTCTTATCTTGGGCCTGGACCTCAACTCACACCCTCAGCCCGCTGCTACTTCGAGCCCACGAACCCCTCTCATGGACCAGAAACACCCTGAGCCCACTCCAGTTTCGGATATACGGATCACACCTCGCATGTTGGACTTCGGGGCAGGCCGATCCAATTCGCCCGTTGCATGTCTCAACCAACCTAACCCACTTTATATCGATCTCACCCTCAGCCCGGTCCCACTGTCTTGGGGACTACCTAGTAAGCCCATTCCCCTAAGAACCACCCCAACTCACCTTCATACAACCAACGGCTCAGCCGAACCTTTCTCTACGGGAGCAAATCTTTCTCCTCTCTCGGCCTCGCCAGATGATTCAAAGCCCTTTGAACTTGGTTTTTCATCGACGGAGAGCTCCGGTTGGCACACGCCGGCATCTCACGAATTTTTTGCTTCGGAAACACAAAACGAAGAGAGCCATGCACCTTCGTCTTCCACAACGGTAGGTAAGCGCAAGCGAACCCGAGATCACACCATTACGGGTGACGACACCGGGGACTCCTCGGCCCCTACAAAGGTACGCATTTTAACGACTACACTTGCACACACCCACAACTTCTCTTATACTAGTTTTGTTAACGACCCCGATCATATACACAAATCGGCACGACGCACACACCAACACCCGCATTTTGAACGATAGAAATTTAAGCGTACTACTCGGCCCCACATAGGCCAACCTAGATTGCATGACAGGAACCCGCATTCTCCACTGCAGCTCCCTATTTCTTCGACCACGGTCTACAATTTGGGACCTAGTATCATTTCATCCAGGACATGCCCTTTTTTTACTCAAACCTATCCTGACCCAGATAAGAGCAATTTTTCCCACTCCAGGGGACAAAAATGTTGGCTTAGGAGAGTCTGGTTCAGGACCAAACTCTATAGACGTCGGTATACCAACACTGCCCCTGTTCAACTCTCTTGGCTGGCCGAAAAAAATACCTGACTCCAAATCCTCATTCCCCCTCCCTCACATCCCCCCTGAGAAGCGGACTTACAGACCTGGTAATTCAGATTTTTGTCAGGCTTTTATCAGGTGAGCCCGACAGGTTCTGGGTCTGCCAGGACTTTCCACTATGCTTCGGTTTTCTGGCACACAATCAAAACTCCAACACTACCCCCTCACATACCGCTCTTTCCCTCGCATCCTACCTTACAGAGGTATGCCAACCACGAAAACCAGTCCCACCCACAACTCGGAAGTGGGCCCGACACCGGCCCTCGGTTGGAAATGATTTTGCTATCCTGGAACTGTAGAGGGAGTGGAAAGTGATCCACCCTCCGAGAGCTCCTCAATATCCAAAAAAAAAAAAAATCCTGACATTCTCTTCCTCTCCGAAATGAAAGCTTCGGCAGCCGATTCCTTCCGTAAATTTTCTACCTTGGAGTTCGCTCACTCTCATTGCGTCCCGGCCACCTCCAGCCAATCCTATCATCCTCCCAACGGAGTATCGATGCTCTGATCTCCTCTTTTAACGGCCACTCCAATCAGGCCGCGCAGCCTATTCACTGGATGTGTTCATTCACTTACGGGCTACCCGAGTAGCATCATAGGGGCCCGTATTGGGATTCCATTACAGCTCTGGCCAACGTTATTCATATCCTTTGGATAATTATTGGCAGCTTTAATGGTATCATTTCGGCAGACAAAAAATTCGGTAGGATCCCTTTCAATCACACCTATCCTAACCCCCTCACCGACTTTATTTTCCATACTTCTATGATTGACTTGGGTTTTTCTGGTGTCCCCTTCACCTGGTCTAACAAACGGAGAGGTCTGAACTTGACCAAACTCCGGCTCGACCGGGCCCTGGTTTCGGATTCCTGGAAAACCCACTTCCCGGACGTCGCTATTAGGAACCTCCCCATCATTGCTCGGACCACGGACCCATCCTTCTCAACACCACTCCTGTCTGCCACCAATTTCCCAAACAATTCCACTTCCTCTCTCTCTGGACCAATCATCAAGATTTTCCCGACCTCATCAAGAACGCCTGGAGTGTCCCTTAGACGGGCTCGCGTCCCCTACGTCTGTGTATAAAGCTCCGCCATACAAAGAAGGAACTCTGCGCTTGGAACCGTACAGTGTTCAATTTCACTCCTAGCACCATTCAATCGCTTCGTGACCAAATTGATCTGACTCAGCGTGCCAACCCCTCTGAGGCAAATACTATTCTTGAGCAGGAGCTGATACATAAACTTGAACACACTCATTATCAGGAAGAGACTCTCTGGTGTGACAAGTCTCGTGAGACCTGGCTCAATGAGGGTGACAGGAACACCCAATTTTTCCATGTTTCCACCATTTACAGGCGCCAGACTAACTCAATTCCGAAAGTGAGCAAGTCGGATGGCAGTTGGGAGCATGATCACAAAGCGATCGGCGACGCTTTCCTGGAATACTACGATAACCTTTTCACCACGACTGATCCCCCTACTTCGATCACCACTCTCAACCATTTGGAAAAAGTTATCACCCCGGTAGAATATTCTCAGCTCACACTTGATCTCACCATGGAAGAAGTCCGCATTTCCCTCTTCTCTATGAACCCTAACAAATCCCCTAGTCCGGACGGGTTCACCCCCCTTTTCTACCAGAAATTCTGGGATACCATCAAAGATGACATGTTCCACGCCACCCACTCTTTCTTCCAATTGGGTCATCTTCTAACTGAGTACAACCACACCAACATCACTCTCATCCCTAAGATTAAGAATTTTACGTCCCCCGAACACTGCAGGCTGATTAGTCTTTGCAACGTCAAGTTTAAAATCATTACGAAGATCCTTACCAGCAGACTCAAACTCATGCTTAATAAACTCATCTCTCCAATGCAAAATGCCTTCTTCCCCGGACGGAAAATCTTTGACAACATTATCATGGTCCAGGAGATTCTCAAATCTCTCAAAAAGATAAAAGGGGCCAAAGGGAGTATGACCATCAAGCTGGATCTGAGTAAATCTTTTGACCGGGTTGAATGGACTTTCCTCCTTGACACTCTGAAAACCATGGGCTTTTATGACAAGTGGTGTGACTGGATTTTTCAATGTATCTCCACCACAACCCTCTCTCTCCACCACAGCCCTCTCCTTCAACTTTAACGGTTCCTCTTATGGTTTCCTTAAACCGGGTCGGGGACTCTGCCAAGGCGACCCTCTCTCTTCATTTCTTTTCCTCATTTGCACGGAGGTCCTCACTCGCCTCCTTGTCCAAGCTGAGACCCAGGGTAAACTTCATGGCATCAAAACTGCCCGAGGAAGCACCCCTGTTTCTCATCTCCTCTTCGCTGATGATTGCTTCATCTTTTGCAAAGCGAATCTGGAAGAAGCGGGTCATCTCAATGACGTCCTCAATACTTTTAAAACTGTATCTGGTCAAGAGATCAATCTAGCCAAATCTTGCATTCTGTTTAGCAAAAACTGCCACCACCGTCATTTTAAGCTCATCCAACGCACCCTTTACATCAAAAAGACACTGGGGGCCATAAATATCTCTGAGCTCCCCTCGAGTTCGACCGTAAAAAAATTCTGAACTTCCAAGAGATCATTACTCGTGTGTCTGGGTGGATCGAGGGATGGAAGGCCAAAAACCTTACCCAAGTCGGCCGCCACACCCTTATTAAAGCTGTTCACTCAGCAATCCTCTACTTTCAGATGTCGGTCTTCCCCCTACCTCTCAAGATCTGTAAGCAATTGGACTCTATCAATTCCCACTTTCTCTAAGGCTCAAATGCTGATGGAAAGCGGAAGCCCTCCCCTATTAGCTAGAAAACTATTTGTCAACCTCCCAAAAATGGGGGTCTGGGCATCCGCTCATCCCTCTCCCAAAATCAAGCTCTTCAGGCAAAACTTTTTTGGAGAGCTATCAAAGAACCAGAAAAACCCTGGTCCCACAACCTCAAACAATACTACTCCCCCCATGAATCTATTATGGCTGTTTCTCCCAATCCCTCAGACTCATGGATCTGGAAGGGTATCATAGCTGCCAGAAACAGGATCTGGTCTGACCTCATTTGGCACATCGGAGATGGTAAGAGCATTGACTGTTGGTTAGAACCGTGGATCTCCACTATCCCTCACAGCTGCCCTTTCGGGCCTCTCCCACGGATACGTCCCTTCTCTAAGGTCTCCGAACTTATTTGCTAAAACCAGCGCTCCTTGAAGGAACCCCTCATCCGTGCCTACTTCCACCACGATATTGCCGATGCCATCCTTTTCATTCTCCTCAGCAAATTCTCTTCCAAAGACACGCTTCACTGGAGATGTGAACAAAATGGCATCCTCACTGCCAAATCCGTCTATCGCTCTACCCTTCCGGAACCCCTTTATCCTCTTTCGCCCACTTTTCGTTGGGAGACAGTTTGCTCTATGAATGTTCCTTTCAGAATACAATTTTTGTTATGGAAAGCTCTGCAGGATGGCATACCTACCAAATGGAACCTATGGTTCGGAGATCTCTCTTGGGACACCACTTGTCCCAGATGAGGTGAAGAAGAGAAAACTGCAACCCATGCCTTTTTCTTCTGTAAAAATGTTTGAGACTTCTGGTATGCCTTCGACCCTTCTATTGATTTACATTTATGGCCATTTACTGACTCTCTTGGTTATCTGCTCCATAAGCTTGATCAGCATGGGACTGCCTCCCCCACTCCCTCAGCCTGGGGAAAGATTAACTCTTTTTTTATGTTATTTGGTTTAGCAGGAATGATCTTATTTTCAATAATGCTGCCTCTAATCTTGCTGCTTTTGTATGTAGGGCAAAATCTTATCTCTGCCCCCCTGCTCCCCCCTCCGGCCCCATGGCCAGTTCTCCCCCATCTTCTCCCCCTCCAGCTATTGGGGATGGATGGCATGTTGTCTTAGTGGACGGAGCCTGGACTAGCAAGGATTTACCAGGTGGGTTAGGCTTTGTTATTAAAACTCACGCTTTGTCGATTATTGGTGGAGGTTACTACTCTTCTTGGGCGGCGGACCCGGAAGAGGACGAGGCAATTTCAGTGATCAGAGGCATGGAAGATGCGCGTAGCCTAGGCATTGAGCGCCTTTTGGTTCTTTCCGACTGTCGGCATCTTGTTAGTGCTTTCGAGACCGGATCCGACGATCTTTCCTGGGGAACCCTCACTCTGGTGCAAGATATGCTTGCCCTCGCCTCGTGTTTCTCTGCGTTAAAATTTTGTTTTCTTAGTCGCCTTTATAACGTTAAAGCCCATGCACTGGCTTCTAAAGGGGTTACCTCTCCTGTTTTTTTACTTTTGAGCCAGTTTTGGCCTCCCACCTTGTACATACTCTGGTTCCTTTCTGGACCTCCGGGGTCCTTTAATTTATTATGTTGTTTTGCCAAAAAAAAAAAAAAATTGGGGTTGAAAGGCAGACCCCCTACCCAATAGCAAACTAAAACAATTTACAAGAAGGGGAGTGACCTTAACATGTCTAGGGATCACCCAAAAAAAGAAGAATAAAGACTGAAAAAGATAGAACAGGCAGGAAATACAGAACTGCAATCTAATGCCATAAGCTCTCATTAACATTATGAATGATGATGCCATGAATAAGGAGAAAGTTGGCCATGACGAGAGAATTTACAATGACTAGTAATCCACAATACGATTGAGAAGCCTGTGTTAGTAGAGAAATATGAAGAATACCAATTGGTTTGGAAAAATAGAAAATTCAATTACTCAAGAATGAAGTAATTACAGGAAGAAAAACTTTCAAACCCTAGGTTCTCCCAGAACTCTTTCAGACCTAACATAACATAGAAAATAACCCTAGTTCCCTTTATATACTAGGAAACTCAAAATTACAAAATATAACGCATCTCGACGCAAATCAACGCTTGAGAAACAAAACACCGCCAAAGTCATTCGAACGAACTAGGGAGTCGTTCAAACGACTTTACGCATAATTGGTCTAAACCCTAGAAAAGTAGACCAACTCGTTCGAACGAAAATATTCCTCTGGGCCAAATTCCAGAGGACATGACAACTTATTCGGACGATACTGAAAGTTGTTTGAACGAAATATGGCTCTGGGCCAAAATTCCAGCGAACATGTCAACTCGTTCGAACGATACTCCAACTCGCTCGAACGACTTTGACAATACTTTAAAACACACTAGATCCTCCTGGATTATGGCTCCCCCATTTAGGATCCTTGAGCTCCTGCTCAACCTAGAACTGGAGATGTGGGAACGCGGCGATGCCCAATTCCCTGCTGTACCACTTCGACTTACTCGCTTCTTCTCAACTCGGAACGAATCAATAGTACCACGTCTTGTAGTATGAACCTTCCGGTCTAGAATACCATCCTTCGACAACGGATCTTCTCTTTCCATCCATAAGTCATCAGCTGACGGTAAGTAAGTATCGATTGTAGAGTCTTCATCCAAAAGAGACGGCTAAAAAAGCTTTAAATGCTCGGCATTAATCACCGATTACATCTTCATGAAAGGTGGAAAATCCAACGGGAATGTATTGTCACCAATCTTCTTGGGTATCAAAAATGGACCATAACGAATAGGTTTGAGCTTCTTACCTTCCCCCTTAAGCTGTTCCTTACCCAGATGCAACCAAACGAGGTCGCCCTCAAGAATAGTATACTCAACCCGATGCTTGTCATGACGAGCCTTATACTTCGCTTGAGTCTTTTTCAACTGAGCTTCAACCACCTCATGAACCTTGTTGATCTTCTCAATGAAACGCTGAACTTTAACCAGCTCCTCTTCCTCCTTCCCTGACACCGTCATGATGCCAAGACTAAACGCTAAATCAAAAGGGCTTTCCTGCAAGTACCCCAAACAAACTTCAAAAGGAGACCTCAATGTGGAACCATGAATCGCCCGGTTGAACGTAAACTGAAGATACGGTAAATTCTCATCCCAAGTCTTAGGATACTTAGAATAGAATCCCAGTAATAAATGTACCAAAGTGCAGTTAACGACCTCTATTTGCCCGTCTGTCTGCAGATGAAAAGCGGTACTTCTCTTCAACTTAGTGTCTATTATCCCCCATAACCATCTCCAAAAATGCCCCAAAAAATGGCTATCCATATCAGAAATAATAGAAGAAGGGATCCCGAAATACATCCAGACGTCTCTGAAAAACAATCGCGCTGCTCCTACCCCTGTGACCGTCTTCTTGCATGGAATAAGAATAATCATCTTACTGAATCGATCCACCACTACAAACAAATAGTCATTCTTACACCTGGTCATGGGCAAACTACCCATAAAATCCATCAAAATACTCTCCCATGGTCGACTAGGAACTGGCAATGGTAAGTATAGTCATATCTTCCTATTAGAAGGTTTTGAAGTGTTGCATAACACACAACCACGAACCCCACCAGCAGCATCTACCTGCAGCTTTGGCCAATAGACATAACACCGTAAATTTAAAAGTGTCTTCTCAACCCCAAAATGACCTGTCACCCGGGAACAATGTGCCTCTCAAATCCACTGTAAACGGTCGCCACCCTCAGGAATACATAGTAGACTGCCCCTGTAAATCAAACCATCCTTCAAAACATACTCGCACGTCTTGCCCTGCAGTATTTTCTTATGAATCACACTGAGCTCCTTATCGTCGTCATACCCTGAAATGTACTCAGAAGGAATAATTAGCTGGATTAATGATGGCCTCGACTAAGCTCTGCTTCACCTGAATGCTGACATAGAAAAGCTCTTCCTGACTCACCTCATCGATAACTAGAGGTTGCTTAAACATTAGAGTAAGCTTAAAATTTAGCTTATCTAAATCTGGAAGATCCACAATCGCTGCAGCTAGTGCACGTTTCTCTTTCTTGCCTTTCTCCTCCTTCGGCCGAAGCTCCGGGTGAAGTTTCCAACATCTATTAGAATTGTGCCCATTAGCCTTGTAATGACTACAGATAGTCCCTTTGAATGAAGACCCCTCTCCTTTGGACTCCTCTTTCTGATCAAACTTCCAATTAGCCTTGTACCCCGACTTGTTCTTGTCGTCTTTCTTGTCGCTCTTCAAGTACTTGCCTTCAATGGAAATTGCTTTAACGGTAGCGTCCTCGAAATTTTCCACCTTGAAGAGCTTTAATTCTCTTCTAATGGACTCCGATAAACCCCCCGTATACTTCATGAACATGTCGTACTCATCCACGTCAACATCCAAACCCAATGTTTAGTTATGAAATTCCGTAGTGAATTGTTGTTCGGATTGTCCAAACTTTTGGTGCAAATTGTGTTATTTATACCACCGCTCATGTTCATACCCAATCGGATAGAATTACTTCCTCACCAAAACCTTGAATTCCTTCAAACTCAGACTTCTAACATCATGTCATTTCCGATAGGATTTCCACCACGTTAGTGAGTTACTTATGAATTTCAAAGAAGAGAAGCAAATCTTCTGAGCGTTTGAATATTCATCAATGGAAAAATAGGTCTCCAACCTATCTAACTAATTATCTAATTTCTTGGCATCGACGGAACCATCGAAAACCGGAATCTCAATCTTAAAGCCAATACGAAGATTACGCATAGGATTCGTTGACTTACTAGAACTTGGGCGCTCCTTGACGGAATCGGGATCACTAGAATCATCGAATACCGGAACATCCTCGTCACCATCCACCTCCATAACCCCTTTCTTTTTTGAATGGCTTCGCCGACTCGCTGAAACGGAACCCAATGCGAGGTTAGTGAGACGTAATTGTTCGACTAACTCCCCTACAGTAGAAATTAGGGTGGAAACTGTCATTTCCAAAACCGTGATTCTCTCGTTGGGATCACCCATCTCCAAATCATCCTTCTTCTTCGAATTAGGTTTGCGATGGATCTTCAACGGACTCACAAGCTTCTCCTTTGCTTGCTTGAGACGATCACGTGTAGAGGCCATACAACACAATTAACCCCCCGATAATCGAAACTGGAAAACTAATACCTCTTAATCCACAATACGATTGAGAAGCCTGTGTTAGTAGAGAAATATGATGAACACCAATCGGTTTGGAAAAATAGAGAATTCAATTACTCAAGGACGAAGTAATTATAGGAAGAAAAACTCTCAAACCCTAGGTTCTCCCAGAACTCTTTCAGATCTAACATAATATAGAAAATAACCCTAGTTCCCTTTATATACTTGGGAACTCGAAATTACAAAATATAACGCATCTCGAGGCAAATCAACGTTTGAGAAGCAAAACACCGCCAAAGTCGTTCGAACGACTTTACGCCTAATTGGTCTAAACCCTAGAAAAGTAGACCAACTCGTTCGAACGAAATCAAACTCGTTTGAATGAAAATATGCCTCTGGGCCAAATTCCAGAGGACATGACAACTCATTTGAACGACACTGAAAGTCGTTTAAACAAAATATGGCTCTGGACCAAAATTCCAGCGAACATGTCAACTCGTTCGAATGATACTCTAACTCGTTTGAACGACTTTGACAATACTTCAAAGCACACTAGATCCTCCTAGATCAACGAGATAGACTTTTGACAATGTAAAGCAAAGGACCTTGGAAGGATCCTTGACTAATACTTCTGGCGGTAAAGATTCGAGCTTCTGACAGGGTACCAGGGGCAGATACCCTATTGCCAGCATCAGAGTTGATAGCAAGGTGGTGAGCACCTCTATTATCTTCTTTCACCACATGGTATAAAAGGAACCAGTCCAGTTTCTGCAAGGATCGCTGAATGTCCTTTAAGATATATCTACTCTTCTAAGGCCATTTTTTTTAATGTACTCAATACACAAAGTATAATTATTAGCCACTTTCAATTTCTTGTACCCCTTGCTAAGACACAAGTTCAAGCCTCTGTAAATTGCATGAAGAACCTGGTGTATCAGGTTAACTCCAATATCGATTCCACTGAATGCAAATTCACAACTCCCTTTATCATATCTCAAAACATCCCCATAACTCCTCTTCTCATTAAGTAGCCCTTCTACATTTAGCAAGAAATAACCATTAGCAGGGGGTGACCATTGCCACAAAGTAGCAGCTCTAGTAGTGAATTTGGGGGTAATTTCCCAAAGAAAACAAATTTTCTTGGTGTTGTAAGTACCCTTAGCAATAACAATTTTATAAAAGAAAATAGATTGGAGTTCAACCATGACTATAATGAACAAAGTTTTAGCAGGTTTAGAATTTTTTCTAAACACTCTCTCATTCCTTTCTAACCAGAGGTGGTAAACCAGGGTCTGGCAAGCTACAATAAAAATTTGTGAAAGAACTTCCTTGCTATTAAGACTCTTCAGCCATCTAGTTTCATCAGATAAGCAAACTATTTGCTTGAAGATGCCACACTTAGCAAAGATTTTCCTCCATAAATTCTTTATAAGAATGCAGTCCATTGAGCAGTGCTTTCTTTAAACTGGTTTCAAAAGGAACAACAAGAGGCCATGAAAATCTTTCTTTGGACAAGCTTATTTTGGGTCATAAGTGCCCCACTATAGGCTTTCCATGAAGTAAGGTTACTTCTAGGAGTAGCATACTTGTTCCAATAGAGCATTGCCTAGTCCACAACAGTCCTTTTAGGTCTGATGAACTCATAAGCAGAAGCCATGGAAAAGTCTCCCTTATCAGTGACACTCCATACAATTTCATCATTGCAGTTGTAGTTAATAGTAGTTTCATTAATGCCCCTCATAATCTCACTCCTAAAAGTTCTACTAACCCTTTGAAGAACACTCCAATTGTACTCCTTGATAACATTAGAGAGTGAAGCTCTTAAGTTAAGAGTAGAATCGTACCTTAGCTCTTGCTTAAGAAAGGTTAAGAGAATAACTGAAGGATGCCAATGGTCTTTCCAGAAAAAAAGAGTGTCCTTACTATTGCCAATGATATGCTTGAATATTAACCTTTGAGCCACCTCCCTAGATTTGAGAATATTCCTTCATACCCCAGAGCAATCATTAAGGATTTCCATCTCCCAAAAATGTTTTTTCCTAATGAGGTTCATTTTGACCCATTTAACTCAAATATTGTCATTGTTAGAGACAATTCTGTATGTGTGTCTCAGAATAGCAGCAACATTCCAAGATTTAAGACATCGAATGCCTAACCCACTCTCATCTTTTAGGAAAGCAGACATAATTCCAAACAATAGGAGCACTTTTCCTCCCTTCCTTACTCCCGTGCCAAAGAAACTTGGCACAAATTTTAGTAATACAGTCAATAGTGAATTAAGGGGAGAATGAAAACACCCATCCAATAGATACTAATATTCTGAATAACTGCTTGGACCAACTGGAGTCTACCAGCCCCAGACAAGAACCTATGTTGCCAAGCTTTGAGCCTATTTGTTATATTTTCAATTAAATGTTTTGCCTTAAGTTTGGTGGCGAGAAGTTAAACTCCAAGGTATCTAAAAGGAGGCTCCCCATAGCTAAAACCTAAAATGGCTTTGATAAGATCCTTAGTACCCATTTCTACAGAAGAAAAGTAAATAGTAGACTTGTTAGCATTAACCTCTAAGCCTGTCATGGAAGATAAATCAGAGATACAATCAACAACATCATTAGCAGAAATAAGATCCCCACCAAAAAAACTAATAGGTCATCACCAAACATAAGATGGGTGAGGAGATGGTTAGTACATTTTTTTTATGGGTCTTAAGAGTGCCTTCTTAAACTTTTTGACCAAGGAGAAGACCAAAGATCTCCATAACAATGATTAAGAGGTAGGGAGTGATGGGATCACCTTGCCTTAAGCCTCTCTCACCTTTAAAGTACCCTTCAAAAACCTCATCAACATTAATAGAATAATGTGGAGTAGTAGTACAATACCTTATCCAATAAATTAATTGGCTTGGGAAGTTGAGAGTCTTAAGTGTCACAAGGACAGCCTCCCACTGTATAAGGTCAGACCTTTTTAAGATCAATCTTGACAGTACAGCAAGGACCCCCGCTATTTCATGGTAGTTTCTTAAGACTTCATGGGAGATTAGAAGGTTATCACTAATGTTCCAGCCCTGCACAAAAGCAGACTGGTTGAGGCTGATAAGGGGAGGTAGAACTCCCCTCAGTTTGTTGGCAAGGAACTCAAATATAAACTTATAAACCTCATTACAACGAGCAATAGGTCTATAGTCTCCAAATCCATAGGGATTTTCAACTTTAGGGACAAGAGTAAGGCATGTGAAGTTAACTTTGGATAAAAACTTATTTTTCACAAAGAAATTTTGGACAGCTTTAGTAAAGGAGTTCCTAACAGTATCCCAACTATTTTTATAAAAATGGGCATTAAAGCCATCAGGTCCTATGGATTTAGAGTCCCCAATGTTAAAAATAACATCTTTGATCTCTTCATTGCTAACAGACTTAATAAGGAGTTCATGGCTAGTGTCCTCTGAAAAGTTCTAAAAAGGAAAATACTTAATTCTATCCTTATCAATCACTCTATGGTGGCTGCCCATAACATCCTTAATATAGGCTATGGCATTGTTGGTCACCTCATAATTGTTGGGAAAATTCAAAAGGAAAGAAGTAATTTTTACCAAAAGAAAACCAATTACCGAACCGAGCAAGGAGGCGCGTCAACGCTTCTTGAAGATAGTCGAAGCCTCTCCAAAGGTGCAAGAGAACTCAACAACGCTATCTCCAAGATTCAACCAAGATAAAGCTGTTCTATCACTATGTGCTTGCACTGCACAAAGTGATCAAGTTTATTTCAGCTTTCTTTAATGCCCAAAAACGAAAAACAAAATTGAGAAGAAAAAAAATACTTATTTGTTTGTTTTTCTATATATTTTTTACACACAGATGAGATCTCTATAAGTAAGAGTCTATGATTGTTTAGTTCTAAAATTTCTTAATTAATACATTTAAGTATTAATATCAAATAAGTCACACTTAATCCCATAATACCCAATAAATTAATATTTACCAGTTACAGATTCTTCCAATCATAGAAGTCCAAGAGGTTATCTCTTTCAGATCAAGACCCAAGCCCATGACCGCGGTGCTAAGTACGCCTAAATGCGCCTCAAACGCCCATTCGCCCTCGTGCATGTGTGTGTGCTAATCGTGATCGATGCGAAACATCTCACTAGAGTGTACACACTTCTAAAGTAGAGTTTTAAATCCAACTAAGCAATAAATATTAAAACTATTAGAAAATTCTTTTTATTTCTAATGTGGAACAAAACATTTAAAACCATTTTTTGTTTTATAAAACATTTAAAGTTAAAACAATTCCAACAATAATGGTTATTAGCAGTTCCCCCACCATCACTGATAGACATTAGAGAATTTCTATACTTTCTAGCTTGGATGGCTTTAAAGAAAAACTTAGAGTTAGAATCCCCAAGGGTAAGCCAGTGGGATCTAGATATTTGTTTAAGCATAGATTCCTCATGGAGGGAGAGCTTAGAGAATAAAGACAAAGCTTCTTTTTCCTTAATGCCAAGCTCCTCATGTAGAGGCTGCGCAATGATAAGATTTTATACAGTCTTCAGATTTTCTTGAACCCAGTGACAGTAGTAGAGAGAGAATTATGGGACACACTTCTCTACTCTTTAAGACCAATTTTAGTAATACTTAACTTGTTGTACAGCTGGAGCATATGGTTCCTAGGAACTTTTGTAGCCCAAGCTTTCTCAACCACCGCCTTGAAGCCTTCTTCTTTAGCCCAGTAGTTGTACTTGAAAGATCTCTTGTTATTGACAGTGCTCTGCACAAGTTTCACAACAATAGGACTATGATATGATATATCAGGTAAAAGAAAGTCAGATATAACATCCCCATACAGGTTAGCCATAAAGCATTTATCAATCTTTGTGTGGATTCTATCTTCACTCTTAGTAGCCTTATTAGACTAGGTGTATTTACAACCCTTAAATCTCATATCCATTAGATTAGTTTGCACTAACCAATCAGTATAGAGCTCAATAGTGGAATTAAGGACATGTCTCCCTCCAAATTTGTCAAAACAAGAGAAAGGGGAGTTAAAATCCCCCACCACCATCCAGGCCTTGTCACGCCTAACAAAAGTTGTGAGATCCTCACAAAGAAAAGCTCTCTATCT
This sequence comes from Kingdonia uniflora, assembly GCA_014058105.1. NCBI lineage: Eukaryota > Viridiplantae > Streptophyta > Magnoliopsida > Ranunculales > Circaeasteraceae > Kingdonia > Kingdonia uniflora. The sequence continues at coordinate 34,648 of JACGCM010001634.1, forward strand.
AGGGCAATTGAAAGCATAAATAAGAGAGAATAAGGAGTTACTATACTTTTCAATATTATAGTGGATTACCTGGTTAAAGTACCTTAACACAGTAACTCTAAGGATCTTGGGGTCCCAACAAAAGATCATTCTACCTTTGGGGGTGTTGTCACAATTAATCCACTCCCAGCAAGGGCATATACTATTAACATGATTTTGTTCCTCCCCATTTCTCAGCTTGGTTTCCACAAGCCCAATGAGGGAAATATTATCTTTGTTAATGTATCTCTTAACTTCTTGGTTCTTAATAGACTTATTCAGGCCCCTAATATTACAGATAAGAAAATTAATCATAAGCACTTGTCAGTTAGAGGAAGGAAGTCTGTTGAAACAGGTTTTAAAAGTGAGTGTGTGATAATAGACTTCCCTTCTACTAGTCATAGCTCCCCTGAGTGCTTGCTCTCCAGTTTATGCTTCTTTAGCAAAATAATCCTTGAAGAAAGTATAAGAGTTCCCAGAATTGATCCTGTATTGGCACCAATACAAATATCCTTCCTCAAGCATATCATTCGAACACCAAATAAAATTTAAACTACTATACCAGAATCTACTCACCTGAGAAAGGCATACAACCTCTGAACAAGTTCTAAGATCCATGGCTAAGTACTCTAAGCAAGCCTTAGATTGACTACAGGCTTGTCCCAAATTTAAAAGTATCTTAGTATTATGCATGTTTATAAATCTAACTTCTAAATCTAGAATAGGGACCCTAGCCCAACCATTCTCCTCTCTAGTAGTAAGATTTATAGAACATACAAACATAAAATTCTCTAAACCTAACACAAGTTGTTTGAGAACAACAATATTGACAAAACGGTGTGTAAAAGTTACCTCTAAGAAAGGAGTAGGGAGCCTAGTCCATCCATTCACCTTCTTATTAGTAAGATATAAACTTCTTATTAGTAAGGTTTCTTTAACATAGGAGTAAGCTAATCTTTTGCCTACAAAACTGCCTACCAGGTACTCTTTACTTGTTATATTTTCAATGAACTCATCATCTCTAATTTTTATAACTGTTTTCCCATCCACAACATCTGGTTTAGTATAGGTCAATTTAATTTTCCCTCTACCAACACTAGGTGTAGTGAGAAGAGAAGCCCAACTTTTAATGGGAGTTGATTGAGTGTACTTACTTTGATTTTGATTAGAGTCTTTCTCAGTTTCAGTACTAGTTTCATCCCCTGTAGATAGGCCTGGCAGAGCATGAACTGGAGTTTTTTTCCCTTTGTGTTCCATAGTACTAGCAGTTTTCTCCTCTAGTATAGTGTTCTCTACTGAGTTACTAGTCTCAGTGTTACAATTAAAACTGTAGTGGCTTATTTCGTATCTTGAACTCATGTGTCATCTTCGACCAATATTTGAACTTTCGACCTCACCAATAGAGCATGTGGCACAGACAGAAAGAAGAAAACAATATCAGGAAATACATGTAACATGAGTTTCTTAACCAACACCACTCATCCATGATGCTACTCGTGCACTCAGTTGAGAGCCATCTTGTAATAGCTTATTTTATATTTCAGACTCAAGCTTCATCCTCAACCTCATTAGCATATAGGAAACACTACTAAAGGTATATTCAATATTCCTTAGTTTGAGTTATCACTTTTGACCTCCGCATCAACAGTTCATTTTATGCAAGTGTACAATCATCAATAGAGCCGTTGCACAACAGTCGATGTCAGAACGTTATATTTTCTGATCAAAGAATATCTTGCATACACTTTGTAACATCCACCATTAAGAATCTTAATGATCATCAAACGGTCATATTATAAGACCTATATATAGGACCAGAGAACTAAAGATATAAAAAGCAATTCAATACAGAAGAATCCTTACTAATAAATTCCATAGACACAGAGTGCAGTTTATAATAAGTTAACAACTTTAATAAGATCATCTTCTCTTTCTTCAAATACTCAAGGGATGTTGTGATTTTTAACCTATTTAAAGGTTTTCCACGCTAAATTATCTTGTTATTTATTTTTTACCGTTCTTGAGCGTTCTATACATATTTGGTGTAAAGGCTAAGTCTTAATCCTAGAATTAGGTCATTATATTTGGCGTCGTATGTGGGAATGAAGTTCTTAAACCAGTTATCTCAGAAACTGCTGATCATCCTCTTTCAGAATGTCACCTCCAGGTCAGAGCACACCGATAGTTAATGCATAAGAAAATGCCGCACTTGCAGATCTGCGGGCTACTTTAAATTATGAAATAGAAAGACGTGTTGCTTTGAAGCAACAGTTAGCGAGTGTACATGACGCACTGAAGGTTCTACAGGGCCAGTAGGTCGCCGCCCAGAAGAATAAAGCCGTACAACCTGAAGGCTCGTGAATTTCTGTTCATGAACAAATATGACCTCCTTCGAAAGGTAATCACGTAGGAGGTGTGCTTTGATCTAACCATCATCAATAGGAGATGGAGCCTATCCTGATCCAAGAAGCCCACTAGGAAGTATAAGGCAGCCCTGCGGGAGTCAGATAGATTGAAAATCTACCTCGAAGAGTTTGAGTCCCAGCAAAAAGAATGTCTAAGTGAAGGGAGCGGGAACCATAATCCTGGAGAAGGACACGTCACCCGCCCGACCACCGCAACTCAACAATATATGACTTAGGAACATATTGAGAGATGAATAAAAGAAATGCTTGAAGCTCAGACTCTGACTAAAGAAATCCACACCAGATTACAGAAGAGCCCAATCGCACATGAGCTATTGAATAGCGAGGCCCCCACCGGGTTTCATACTCTGAAGATCCGCAAATATTAACAGCCATATTCTCTGCTTTAGGCCTATATTCTACTTCCAACCATATTCTCTGCTGGTTCTTCCCCACTTGCTTGTCCGAAGAACCTCTCTGATGGTTCCATGCACTACTTGAAGGATCCATCACAACTTTTGAACAGCTGAGAGAACTCTTCGTAAAAAATTACTCACACAACATAGAAAAAAGGAGAATCTATACTCTCTTTTCAGCCTTAAGCATATGCCTCGAGAGAAGCTCGAGATATTCACTAAGAAGTTTCTGGAGTTAACTCGAAAGGTAGATCAACTCGACCAAAAGATCACTATATCAGGTTTTACCAATGCCTTGTTGATAGAAGGACAAAAGAGTACCTCATCCTAAATAAGCCAATAACCCTGGAAGACATGATAATAAAATTTAACGGGTATATCGACCTAGAAAGAATGGTGTCCGACAGACAGAAACCTCATAAGTCAATATTAACAGCTCGTGATCAGTTCGCCAACCAGGATTTTAATCGTGCTGTCGATCAGGGAAGAGACAGGAAACAGACAAAACCTAATGACGAGCGACCTCGAAAGGGGAGTAACTTGCAAAAGCCCTGCCTTCCCAAGATGAATGTGACCATAGCCAACATTTATCCTTTACTTCAGAAGGATAGGTTTTTCCACAATGCACAGTATCTCCAACCCATTGAGACCAAACCATATTGCATTCACCACAAGGTCAGATATCATGAAATAGAACACTACTTTACCTTGCAGCGGTTATTAGAATATATCTTCGCTGATGGACAAATGCATGAGTACATTGTAGATGTCAAAAGCTACAAGAACGGGAGTTACAAACTTCCTATAGAAGTTGTATAACTCGAAGAGCCGACAAGAGAGAAACACTTATACCATATGTCGCTCTGCCACTTTGTTAAAACTCAGATCATCAACCAATCAAACAGAACTAAAAGACAGCAGGTCAACCAATGTCACGACCTGTCCATGAAATACAAAGAAGCTCGTTTACTTCCTATGTCCAGACGAACATGAATTTCTTTCGACGACTGTGATGTTTGTCATATCAACTATCCTCACCATGATTCTTTGGTGATCATGCTAAAAATGAGAAATATGGTGCTTTATACGATGACGATAGATACTGGGAGTACTATTGAATTACTTTTTCATAGCATGATTAATTAGATGGGACTGACGGACAAAGTTCAGCCCAGTGACATTGATATTTGTGGTTTTAGCGGATCTAAAAAAGAACGCGTAAAAAAGATTATACTTCCTATCACGATAGAAACTGTGACACTCGAGGTTGTCTTTTATGTTATCAACACAAAATTCCGTTATTTGGGGATAATGGGACGTTGCTGGTTACATAATATGCGAGCTATTCCTTGCACCTATCATTTGGCGCTGTGATTTGAGTGGAATGGCGACATATATAAGATCAAAGGAAGTCAGAAGCTAGCCCGAGCATGTGAAAATATTACCGTCATCATTCTGGAATCCTCAGAACTGTAGCTCGCATATCAATTACAGAACACAATAGGACATACTACAAAAAACTATACAGTAAACTCTACAGAAAACTATCTGCCAAGCGTAGAAACAACAAAGTACGTCAAAATCAGTGGAGAAAAACGATAAACATACATAGGCACTCTTCTGCCAACGGCAGAACGAGATACCCTCATCCAATTCCTTAAAGACAACAGTGATGTCTTCGCTTGGACCTTTCATGAGATGACGGGTATTGATCCAACCCTGGCCTGCCATAAACTCAATTTGAAAAAAACCGAAGCTGTCAGACAGAAGCAGAGGACCTTAGCACCAAAACTCCAAAAAGAAGTAAATAATGAGATCTACAAACTCATCGAAGTTGGCTTTATCAGAAAAACCAATTACCCATAATGGATCTCGAACATCGTGGTAGTCCCAAAGAAAAATGGCAAGATTAAAGTGTGCATAGATTTTACAGACCTCAACAAGAATACTCCAAAGGATAGTTTTCCACTTCCTATCATAAACCATCTGCTCGATTCAACTACGGGACACGAGTTCCTATCCATGATGGATGCCGAATCAGGATACAATCAAATACCTATGCTACCTGATGACCAAGAGAAGACAACTTTCATAACATAACATGGCTTATACTGCTATAAGGTCATGCTTTTTGGTCTCAAGAATGCTGTAACCACTTATCAATGGTTGATGACATAGATGTTCAAAGATCACCTCGGAAAAATGATGAAAGTCTACATTGATGATATGTTATGTAAAAGCCTTAAAAAGGATAACCATATTACAGACTTACGCACTACTTTCGAAATTCTCCATTTCTACAAGATGAGGCTCAACCCTTAAAAATGCCAGTTCGAGGTCCAGTCAAGAAAGTTCTTGGGACATTTAATCAGTAAGGGGGGGGGGGGATAGAAGATGATCCAGATCGTATTCACACACTATTGTTTATGTCTTCTCCAAAAATAAAGAAAGACGTACAGAAGTTAACAGACAAGATTCCAGTAAAAAATCATTTTGTTTCGAAGACTTCAGATCGATGTCGATGGTTGTTCAACCTATTGCGTGAAGGGACAACAAAATAGAAGTCTAAAAAGGATCTTGAGATTGAGTGGACAACATAGTGTAAAGCAGCGTTTTAGGAACTCAAACTTTACTTGGGATCACCACCAGTGATGAGTATGCCTAACGAGGGGGAATAACTCACAATATATCTTGTAGTTACCGATGAATCATTAAGTTATGTTCTTATTCGATTTAATGGGAAGACAGAAAAACCTGTCTACTTCATCAGCAAAACTCTCACTTCAGCAGAGTCCCGGTATACCAAGATCGAGCAATTGCTCTTAGCTCTTGTGTACACATCGCAAAAATTGAGACAGTATTTTCAAGCACACTCAGTTTGAGTGGTGACAAATTACCCTTTACGAAAGATCTTATCCAAACGGAAAAAATCTAGACGAGTACAATAAGGGTCAGTCACTCTTGGCGAACATGACATCCATTTTGAACCACGACATTCTGAAAAAGGTCAAGCAGTAACAAACTTCCTTGCGGACTTCCCAGTAGAAGATCCTGACTGGGAAGAAGACAACGCGAATACCAATGAGGAACAACTTAAAGAAAAGTTCAAAGAAATGTCAGACTGGATAACTAGAAAGGGGTGGCGTCTGTTAACTAATGGATTTTCCAGACCTGCAGGATCCAGAATTGTAATCATGCTTATCACACCTTCCAATGATAGGATCGACAAAATAGTCAGACTCAATTTTGAAGCTACCAACAATGCGGCCGAGTATGAAGCAATGATTCACGGTCTAGATATGGCTCTTGAGATTGGAGTCTCCGAGCTACCTGTGTACGCAAACTCTTTACTCATCGTGAACCATTATACAGATAAATTCCAGAAGAATGGAAAGATAATTGACGATGCAGCAGCAGTAGCCGACAGATTGAACAGATACAAAAAAATTACTATCGAACATTTACCGCGCGGAAAAAATAGACATTTGAACTCTCTCGCATATCTGGCCGGAATCCTTGGTATGAAAGCTCGTTATCTGAAGATTAAAGTATTATCCACACCCAACATTAACATCATAAGCTCGAATTCTGTCAATACTGGGGGCGTTGAAGAAGACGAGAATGATTGGAGATGATATTTCCTCAAGTATATATTGAGACTAAAAATACTTCTGACGACGAACTCCATACAGATCCCACTTAATGGAGACGCGTGCTTGATAATGCTAAGCGATACATCATGTAAAACGGTCTCCTGTACAAAATTTCGGTCACAGGGTCATATCTTGAATGCTTATCTAGCAAAGAAGCTCAAAAATTCCTGCACGAACTCCATAAAGGAATTTGTGGTTTCTATGCATCAGGACGATCTCTAGCCAATCGAGTTCTTACTCAAGGGGTCTTTTGGTCTAAAATGAAAGCTCAAGCCATTGAGCACGCAAGCAAGTGCAATGCCTGTCAACGATATGGCCCCCAAATTCAAGCTCCAGCCTTGGAATTCCATTCCAGCAATGTTGTCTGGCGATTTAAGAGATGTGCACTCAATCTAGTAGGAGAATTCCCTACCGTGCCAGGCAAAATGAAGCACCTCTTAGTAGCAACGAATTACTTCACAAAATGGGTGGAAGCAGTCCCACTATGTCGCACACGAGAAGACGAATTCATCAAATTTATATGGGAAACCATCATCATCCGTTTTGGGTGCCCCTATCTCATCAGAATCGACAATGGACCTCAGTTCATTGGCTCCAGAGTCATCGAATTCCTCAACCATCACAACATCATACACTCTCCCTCCAACCTATATTACCCACAAAGAAATGGTCAGGCCGAAATCACTAATCGTACTATCGTGGATGGAATCAAGAAATGTTTGACAAAGAAAAAAGGTAATTGGGTCCAAGAATTTCCACACGTATTATTGGCGTATTGCATAACACCTCGAGTGTCAACGGGATGTATGCTATTTCTCCTGGCTTATGGTACAAAAGCAATCATCACCACTCGGTATCATCACTCAATACACGACCATACCATGGCATATAAAGAAAATAAATTCCAGTTGGCATGTAACATGAATTGGATTGAAAAAACTAAAGACAAAGCAATAATGAATTTGGGAAGATGCCACCAAGCTTTAGCCCAATCTTACAACAAGCGCGTTTGTCACAGAGAGTTCGAAATCAAAGATCACGTCCTACGAGAAATTCCCAAACACAGAAAAGAAGTAAATGCAAGGAAACTATCCAAAAATTAGGAAGGTCCTTTTGTTATTATTGGGAAAAGCGGCATTGGTTCTTATGATCTCACCACTGAGCAGGAAGATCGAATTCTTAATCCTTGGAGCACGAAGATATTGAAATTGTATCGCCGATAAAAAATTATCACAGTGTACTTTTCTACAAATCAATCTATCATCTTATATGACGATATCAATACAAGATTTATGTTCGATTCCCATACATCTGAGTACTTTCTACTATTACCCTATCTAACACATTCATCATATGTCAATCTTACACCAATGAAATACTTGTGTTCGATTGCCCTACACTACAGTAGTTTTCTAATATATCCAACAAATACTTCTATATACAGGTTACAGATCGTTTGTTTATTTGGCCAAACTGATCATCTCTTATATTATAGATCGTTTGTTATTTTGGCTAAACTAATCATCTATTACATTACAGGTCATTTGTTACTTTGGCCAAACCGATCATCTATTACATTACAGATCGTTTGTTGCTTCGGCCAAATCAATCACCTATTACATTACGAATCATTTATGGCTTCAACCTTTTGGACTATCTTATACAACAGATGTTCGACTAACACTATACGAATAACTCAATTTTATGACGGGTCAAAACCGTCATTAACGCTTCTTTGTGACGGTTTTAGACCGTCGCGATTCTCGTCGCTAATGAGCCATCGTTTATATATTTTGACGGAAAAGTCCCGTCGTAAAGCATAAATTTTATGACGGTCTCTCCTCATCAATAATTTGCGTCATTTCATAACCGTCGCAAACTTGCTTAAATGTAGTATCCCAAAATAGCTATTACGACGGCTTTGGTTAGAAATTTTATTATTTATTTGCAACTAATTTTCCTGGAAAGCCTATTTATGAAACAACTAAAATAAATTTGTCGTATTCACTGTCCTTTATTTGCGACAATTGCATTGTATAAAACTAAATAACATAAAAAGAAAAAACCATATGAAAGAAAATAAATTTCATTTTATTATAAAATGATGAAGTACATACAACATATTCATTCAAAATTTTATATATAGTGCCTCCAAATAGAACTTAAAACAATCTTTAGCAACAACTACTCTTCAAACTGCCTTCTACCTCTTGCTTGCTTCACGATCTCTACTATATACTCTCTTTGTAGTTAAGCGGTAAACTCGCACAAATATGGTCTAAGCTTGAATAAATGCGGTCTGAACTTTCATAAATTACATTAATGTACCTCCCATTCATGTCTACGAACATGACTCGACGTCTACAAAAATTGCATTAATGTATCTTATTAATTTAAAAATTATAAGAAAAAGTAGCTAAAAGAGATATTTCGTGCAAATGCTTACCTCGGAGGTGTGTGATTTGGACTTACATTTTGCGTTCTCCGGTGTGTGATTTGGACTTGTATTCTGCGTTCTCCGACCTTCTCAATTTGGTCATTGTATCTTTCGTACAACACTGGCAGAGTATGTGCACCCACAAATCCTTCACCAAACAACAACAAAGGTTTTTCAGTATAAAAACATCTTAACAAAAATGTATCTATTAACAGTAAATTAGGTTACCCCCTCAGATCCCCAAGTGATTTTAGCAATTTTCACTATTTATCTCCCCAAACAAAAGTAGAATTTTTCGATATAAAACTATCAGGACAAAAAAATGCAAAATATGACAACAATAACTTTAGGTCATCGCTTGGTCCGTGATGATTCTGAAGTCATACCAAGCAACTACATGCAACAAAATTTCATGAATATACACATTTCATGTTTATTCACGGATGCCAAGCAAGGTAACATTAAAATCACATATCCCCGTCGTGCTTATTTCTCACGTACATAGGCAACTGACGTGATTGACATCATAATCTACTGAATGGAGAACTTCTACTTCATCTGTGATGTGTGATGTGCTCTTTGATAGACTATAAACATACTATTTCTAAATGAATCCCACATCATAAAGATAAAAGAAGATTGACCTCTTACTGATATATAAAACGGTTAAAAAATTGCACCAACTTCCTATCACAGCAGCAGCCAACAAACTCAGCACAAGCTGAATGAATTTCTCAGTGTTAGTTTATGAATTAACTATAATGCGTAGGGACCCTGTGGATATAGAGAGCACTGAATCTTTGAATGATTGCTCTGATGTAACGCAGAAGCCATAGTTGTTGTTGATGACCCTACTAACATTTTGGGAAGAGTAGCAAAACTCCTAGCCATGTAGCTGAGACTGAGAAACAAACTGAGACCAAGAATGGTGGTGTCAGTGCAAATAAGGGCTCATGGAGCTCATTGTTTGGGGCCAAGATGAAGAGCAAAGAAACTCCATTAGCTTATCATGAACCTAGTAAGCTTCATGGGAAGATTGTGATCAAGTGCCCACCTCATGAGAAGTAGGCAAGCTATACATTAGGATGTGAGCTTTGAAAATGATTCATTTTTGGGCTCTTTTATGTGCTTTTAATAATTTTCCTCTAACAAAGGAGCTATGAAAAGAGTTCATCCTTGTTTCTACTTTTTACAATAAAGTCTGGATTATCTTGGGGGACTTTAATGCCCCCTTTACCAACCTTGAAAATATTGGAGGGAGACCTATAACTAGCAGGAAATGGTTGGATAACTAATCTTTATAACCTTAACCACAAAGATTCTACGCTTACAGGGTGCTTATTAATGAAAGTTTGTATGTGTTTGTGTGAGTTCGGGGAGGGGGGGGGGGGGGGGGGGGGGGGGGGGGGGGGGGGGGGGGTGTCTTTGGGGCAGCTGAGCCAGAGTTTTTGTAATAACTCTCATATCTCAGTCCTGCTATTGCAAGATATATATGATTTTACAGTATCATCATAAATCCAAGTATTGCAGTCAACCCTCTTAAGGTACTTGTACCCAAGAGGTGTTCTAGTCAACTTGTTAAGAGTCTTGAGACCTCTCTCAATTTTGAAGACAGCCTGGAAAATTGTCTTATAAGAACATCAATAAGGCTAATGAACCTAAAATCAGTAATGTTCTCATCTCTTACAATTTTAGGCCAGGTCTCCCTCCAATCTATAACTAAAAGATTTTAATACCTTGTGATTGACTAACTATGTACTAGGCTCTCTTATTATGTGATATGATACGATTTTACTAAATTTTTCTATGCTAAAGAAGAAATTCATAGTAAATTGAATAAATCTTAGATACTTTTAGGCAAGTTATTTACCCATATTTATAAGGGTTATAGTATAAAACCGAAATCAGGCTAACCCGGTGGCCTAAATTATCCAGTTGAGAAAAAATGCGTATATTTGTCTCAGTTTATATGAATGCAAACTACTATTGCATAACTAATTCATGTAGCATGTGATAAGAGTGTGAACTGCATTAGAAGAGTAGATCATATAAATCCATGCAAGTACATAGTCCCTAAAGGAACAACGGAAGACAACTGAAGAATAAAAAAGGAAGAGATATATCATCCATTGTTCATGACAAGAAACAACATATAATACTTACTAAAGTATCTACGCAAGATCCCTTCAAAAAATTTAGGAGCAAATCTTCCTTTAACAACTAATCACTTCAAAGCTTTTAGGCATACATTCGACATCCAACAAAAATAGTGCATGTAGTTGTTCAAAAAGATGAAAGAGGGTAATCAAATCATAAATACTATTAATGGAAAATACAGCAAGAAACTGCTTTAGGTTCCCTCCAGATGCCACATTCTGAAGAAAGGCCAAGAAACGAATTGTGATAGCAATGCTAACAAATAGTTCGTCAGGCAGCACAATGCGAGGCACTTGAGAAGGAGATCTGTTGATCAAAACAATCACACTTGTTTAAGCACTGGATAAATGATTCCCAACAAAATAGAACAAGGGAATGTCTAACCACCTGTTCATTAAGCCTGATGGATTCGACCACAGAAACTGGGCAACCATTCCAATAATTAGGGAAAAGAAAATGAGACTCAAGAAGTGATAATTAAGCCATTCAAACATAATCCAAATGGTTGTTGAACCCGTGAGGACACTTGCAGATATCTTCTTCTTCCTCCACAGCAGCACATTAGCAGCTACAAGGCCGAACAAGGATAAATCAGGAATAAAGTTAAGGATCTAAACAAAATTGAGTATAAATCAAATCAACTTACATTTTCCACCCCTAAGAGATTATGGACGGGCTTCTGGCGACCGTAGAGCCTATCCATCTGATAGGAGATTGAGTGTGATTTTGCTGCAATTTTAGATTATAGAATAGAAAATTGGTTCAATCTTACTCAAATTTCCTACTGGGTTGGCGGCTCCTCAAGTTCAAAAACCTAACGACTGAGAAGGGTCACGAATTATGGAGAAGGTTTTGTTCCTTTTGGAAGTTGATAGGCAGAAAATCAGGGAAAATTATGATCTTCAAAAATTAGAGAGAAATTAGAAGATTTTAGAGGGAAATTAGGTGATATTAGATGGGGAAATGGGCGGGGATAAGGAGAAACCCTAAATCATTACTCTCTCGGTCTATGCATGAAAAACGACCATATTTTGACACTTTTTGGCCATCCCAAATATGTGACTTAAAAAGTTAGTCGTAATTTCCGCCAAAAATCTCTTAAATTCGCATAGTGTAATACAGTATCGTTAATTTATCAAAAGGTCAGTATAAATCACTATTCTAGACATTCCTATTTCCATACATTATGGGCGTTAGTACACATAGTGCCTCCTCACAATCATTACTCCTCACTAGAACTATCACTTGAACCATTACCTAAATTAGAAGGTCCCGTAATGTCACGTGCATAATCCTTGTACAGCTGTTGACGCATAAACTCTGATATTCTTCTCGTCACGATCTTTTTTCCGTCTCTAACCATACTTTATCTCAGAACCCCAATTTTAGCTATCACGGGACCTAGATACTCACACCGTATTGACTCCATGTCACACTGCACACTTTTGCCAACTAAACCATCATACAATAATTTGCTTTCTACTTCCAATTTCTAGAACTCTGTTACAAAGAATGATATCACCGCGGGCATATCTCTCTCATACACATTACCTGCCTCAGTCTTCATCTATTTAGACAAGATAAGCTCGATAAGTTTACTTTGAGCTTCCTTTAACGAAGTTTCCAAATGATCGCAATGCCTCTCTACTCGTCGTTTCTCACCCAACACATCAGAATTTTGAGACTCCAACACTGTCATGAACTCATCCATATGATAAATCAGAGATATGGACCCATCAATTTCTGCCTCACAACTCTCCCATTCTATCTTCCATTAATCAAGACGTATCTCCGCCTATAATAGTCAGCATCTAGCTTCATATTTACATTACACAATTTTGCATTCTCTGCCAGGTGCTCCAAGATATTTAACTTTAACACCTGTATGGTATGTTCAAGAGTCACTACTTTGTTCCAAGCCACATTTATTTCTTCATTCTATTTATTGCAGGCCTCTTCCATCTTCTTTATCAGAACATCAGCAACTAGCCACAATACTTCATACTTAGAAGCACGAGCTTACGTATCAGCTATCACCGCTCCAAGCACGTTTACTTGGGATTGTAAGTATTTCACATTCTTACCTTCATCCTTTAATTCCGCCAGCAGTTCTGAAATTCAAACTCGAGCAGATGCCAACTCCGTTCCCTGCTGGCTCACTCGCCTCGAGCCACCTATAAGTTCAACCTCTTTCATTCTTATAATCTCTCTTAACTCCTCCATCCTTCTCAGTTTGTTGGCTAGATCTGCCTTTTTCTTCTGTAGTTCCTCAGACAATTAAGCTCCTACGTCTCGCTATTTTACCATCTCAATCTTTGTTCTTTCTTCTACTTCATTAGTACCTTTTAGTGCGACCTGATTCGAACACAGCTTAGCGTTCAGTTGTTCATTTTGGACGCATAGCGCGTCATACTGACTTTGAATAGCTACTAATTCCTCCTGTCATCACAGTTTACATTTATAATAGTTCGATTATACCAATAAATCACATATAACAGTTAACAAGCTTAAAACAAGAACATGGTATCTGAGTAATATCAATACACTGTTCCATTCGTCATCACAGAGAACAAAATTCATTTATTATCAACAACAGTATAAAAAGGCCTAACACATATACAGGACCGATAAAGGGAAAGCGAAAATAGATTATTTTTTATTCTTCAAACGAGAAGACTGCCCTTTATCCCTTGAACTCTTTATATTCGTTACTTGTACATCTACCGAAGTGGTTAAGGTCAACATCTCCTGCTGACATTGTTTATGCAGCGATCGGGATATCAGGCTTTCGACCTCCTTCTCACCCTCTTCTGACGACAGTTTCCTCGACCTCGGAATGGGTCTGTCAATAACAATTTCTCCATCACTTTTGGTAAACTACATATTCTCAGCCTTGGCATTCTCTACATCAAAATCCTTCTCACATCCTTTTATGAACTTCCTAAATTCGTTCTCTACCCTAGACAGTTCTCCCCCATAAAAATCAATAACACTGTTTATATGACGCTCATGTTCCGTTCAAGCAACGACTTTTGCTTGCGATGGATATAGTTGTTCCTTCAATGTCATTTGCACTTTGTGCAGCCGCTGACGCATGTCTTTCTGTAATACACCTAAAGCCCTCAAGTTAGCTTCTTCCTTCATTCAAACAGTCACTTCTTTCGACAATCGTGCTGCTAAAGATGTTTTTTTCTCCAGATGTTGCTGTAACTCATCCTGTAACCCCTTTAATTCACCCTCTAATTACTTTTGAACCTCTATTTGTTCTTTCCTTATCCTGAAAAATATAATTCTTATGCCCTCCGATCCTACATAAATTAAAACTCATCAGATAAAGGTTCTACATCTCCCCATACAATAAACACACCAGCTCGAGCAGAACACCTTCTCGCCTCTAAAGTATGACGATTACGTGCTTCTTGAGCTAAAAACATAACTCGAGCTGGGTCCAGAACTGCACCTCTCTCCTTCAAAAACTCTGCATAAGCTTCCTTTAACCCTCATTCACTATCTACTTTGACCTCAAAATACAATGTCAGAGCTATTAACATACTTTGACACCTAACCTTATCACTTGGGTCGTTAAAATAGGTCAACTCTTTTGGTTTTCAAACTAAAACCCCCCTTTCCTCTTCCTTTCTTAACACCTCATCCCTTTCTATTTTTATCTTAGCATATCTACATTAAAGATCATATAACTCTTTAAAAGTTTTCTCTAAATTTAACTTAAATTGCCTTATCCCATATTCAGTTTTATTAAGTACATATTGAATACGAGCCACAAAATCCCTCACTCTACTAAACGACCTCTTTAGTTTAGAATTATTTTTTCTCAGTCGTTCTATCTCCTACACAGAGTACACAAATTTGTTATAATACAGACATCCAAAACAAACATATTTCAAATCATCATTCCAACTTCAACAAATACAAAGTACTATCACATTGATATCACATAAATCGCATCAAGCCAAAAATAGAATACCACAGAAGGTTTAAAAATTCTTGCTAATTTCTACCTCAGATGGAGGATCCAATGTTTGCCCAACCGGATGGCTTAGATCAACACGTTCAGAAGAAGGATCCAATATTATTTCAGCTGCTCGGACCGGTTCAGCACTTTCTGGTGGAAACTCTAGCGCTTTCTCAAGAGAAACACCAGCATCCGCCATCACTTCCTCTGGAACCTCTGAAGGGAACTCTATTTCTGTGTACCTTCCGACCCGGCCTAGCTCCACATCGGCTGGACTCAATCTAAAATCATAATAGGATTGGATGAAGTGATTTCGTTCCACTTTAAGGGCTTCAACCGATTTCGACATCACATCATCATTCTTCACCAGATCTAAATATTTTTTTGCGAGCTTTGCAGCAACTGTAGTCTCTTCAGCTCTACTCTCCTTCTTCATCTTGAGCTCAACCTTGAGCTCCTTCACACAAGCGGATTAATCTTCGAACTCCTTCATACGAGAAGATTGAACTTCAAAATTTACAGTCAGAGCCCCAAATTCCTGGCTCCTCATTTCAAGACACTTTTTTGCCCCCTTCAGTAACATTGAGAGCTACCAGTACAAATATACAGAGACAAAGTCAGCACAACATTTTTTAATCCGAATATAAAGAAAATTAAGGATTTCAAGAACGTACCGCAAAAGTATGTTCATAATACTCCACCTCGAGTTGCTCTGTAGTAGCCTACTCATAGCCTTCGACAGACAGTCAAAGCCCACTTCACAGCCTACTCGAATGTATCAATGCCCACTCAATCTTTAAAATAGACTCCCCAAAGATCCTCCAAAGACGAAGCTTCGACATCAGATAAAGCTTCGGGAACGGATTAACATACCCCAGCAAAAATCCTTTGATCTTACTAACACACGATCGAAGCAAGATAAGACAGACAACCACCTTATCAGATAAGATGGCACATTTATTGGCCTGTACAGCTACAGTGACAGGTCCAACCACCGCGCCGTTCAAAGATATCACCAATAAATGTTACAGTGACAGAACTGACATGACCGGCGCCCATAACTCATCGAGATTTCCTAACAGTAATCATCTAATCCTGATCCACACTTGGTGACTCAGCTCCCCGTATCTCTATAAATAGAGAAAAGGGGAAACCAAGTAGGGGTTGGAAGAATCATCTCTGGCCTTTTGCATTTTACCTTCGACCTTTCAATATTCACTGTATTCGAACCCTCCAATTACTCTTCAGTAATATAATCTATCTTAAAAATCCTCATTAGAGGTCGTAAAGACTCACATTCGGGCCTCTACGCAAGTATTTGTCTATAGTTAGTTCTTACTTTAGACTAATTGCTTGCATCCCTTTGATGGAAGATTAGTTTTACGTTGTAAGAACCAACTTCCCCTCCGAACGAAGTTAGGTCCCTATAATTGGCGATGTCTGTGCTTCCCACACCACTAATCTCCTACCCTTTTTCTCCCCTCTTGTTATTTTCCACCTTAATTGATTATTTTCAATGGCACCCACACGCCGTTCTAACTCAATCCAGGCAGGCAACTCTATTGACGGAGTAGTTGCCCAAATAGCCTTATTATCCCAACAAGTCGCTCAGGCAGAGGAGCACCACCAGAACTAACTAAACCAGGAGCGTAAAAGCCACCGCTTGGCACTGGAAACTGAGCGGAATCGCCGCTTGGATGATAAAAATAGGCAGAACAGAGCAATCGATGAACTGCGCAACACCACAGAGATTATAACCCTTGGAACCTGCTCGCCCGTCCCAGGTACCAAACCCATCGTGCATATCTGCTCGTGCCCTCCTAGGGCCTTCACCAAACCTCGATATACCCCCCGTTCACACCGATGCCGAAGGTTTTCCCCATATTATTCCCCCAACCGGCTCCATTCACCTTGGGATTCATCCTACAGAAGACTCTTCTGACTCAACCCTTCGCTCCTCCAGACACCTCAGACGCCGTCCTGCTCGGGAACGGCTCGGCGAACGTAGTGCTAATTTTATACCACACACCTGACCTCACAACCTTCGAATTCATCAATCTCCCCCATATCCTGCATATGTTACACATAAAGACTTCGACAACAAAATACAACCCGTCATTCGCGTTAGCACGAGTCCAGCCACCAACTCCTGGAGCCACCTTAATAACCCGATCTGCCCTAAACTTTTGGCTATCGGAATACCCCCCAACTTTTGTGCTCCCAAACTCAGCAAATATCGTAACACAAACCCTAAATCCCACATCCTCGAATTCCAAAATTCCCTGAGCCTCTACTCTACGACTGACTACCTGTTATGTCATCTTTTCCCAATAAGCCTTACTGACAACCCCCTTCGATGGTACCACAACCTCCCCAATGGCTTGATACGAAGCTTCAAGCAATTATCACAACTCTTCATTGCTCAGTTTTCCTTCAACAAAGACAGAGAGGTCAGAGTTGACGCTCTATTCAATTTCAGAAAATCCGGCAGTGAGACCCTCGAAGCCTTCACCAGGAGATTCCTCAACGAATCCCAAAAAATAGAAAATCTCGACTGCTCGAATGCTATTTTGGCATATTCGAATGCCCTGCCCGTCCACAGCTGAGTAAAAGGGCACCTAGTCCTTCACAAACCAAAAACACTCGAAGAGATGCTCTCGAAGGTCAATGGCTATATCGATCTCGAACGCCTTCAAGAGTTCTGCAAACAGAGCCAGCCTTCGCAAACAATAAACTTCAATAAACCTCGACAACACCCCCACTCTGCTCCCACACCCCTGATCGCTTATGTCTCACAGGAGACTGAGAGCCGCAAACGCCCCAACATTGATAACAACACCAAAGCTCGCAAGAAGCGACCAATGATTGTTTTGTCTACACTCACTGCCCCCCCCCCAGCACCCTTCTACCATACATACAGGCAGACCCCATTTGGCGCATCCATTTCCCCATCAAAGTCAGACCAGGCGAATCTTACTGTGCCAACCATAAGTGTAACTGTCACCATACCAATAAATGTTTTGCCCTTCAGCGCTCTCTCGAACTTATCTTCAGAGCAGGACGTTTACGCCAGTATATTGCTGATCTTCCAAACTACCTCGATGGGTCCTACCTCAAATCTCTATCCACCCCTACCACTGACCCAACCGAGGTGCACATCTATAAAGTCAAGTTTATCGAAGTCAACAACATAGACAGCGAACATTCTAAGAGCAAACGAAAGCGCATCGAGGAATGTTACAAGCTCACTTATCAAGATAAATTTCCTACCCTTCAGCCAGAATCAAGCTGTCCCCCTCGACTCAAAACTATTTTTTTCATCGACTGTGACACTTCAAACGTTCGTTTCCCCCATTCCGATCCATTAGTCATCATGATTAAGATCAAGAACCTCGTCCTCCATACAATGCTCGTAGATACTGGGAGTGCAGCTGATGTCCTCTTTCTCCAAACAATCCAAACCATGAAGAAAATAGACCTCATAACTGCCGCCAACATCGAAATCAAAGGTTTCAATGGATCAACAAAAGTCCCTGTTGGCCGTATCAGCCTACCCGTCACTACAGTCCCCATTACCCTTCAAACCAACTTCATCGTCATCGACAAAAAGTCTGAATACCTTGGTATACTCGGACGAGATTGGCTTCACGCCATGCGAGCTATACCTTCGACCTACCATCAGACCCTTCGATTCAGCAATCACGAGGGTACTTGGAATTTAAAAGGCTCTCAACATCTTGCCCGCTCATGCGAGCACCCAGAGATCGACCAAACCCGAAAACTTATCAGCCGCTCATATCAATCACGACATCTTTCTATCCCTTCGACTTCGACAGATACCACCTCATCCATCGAACCCACTATTTATATTAAACTCGACGGTCCTGGTCAGGGTACATTTATCGGAACCTTCCTCAATGAGTCAGAGCGCCTCGAAATTTCTGAGTTCTTTCGAGCAAACAAAGACATCTTCGCCTGGACATTTTAAGAGATGCCTGGTGTCGACCCCAACCTGGCCTGCCATCGCCTCAATCTCATCCCCTATTCCTCAGTAGTAAAACAAAAGAAGCATACCTTGGCACTACGACTTCGTAAAGCCGTGAACCTTAAAGTAGATAAGCTCATAGTCACAGGCTTTATCAGAGAAGTGAAGTACGCAGACTGGATATCAAACATTGTAGCAGTTCCTAAGAAGAATGGCAAGATTCGAATCTGCATCGACTTCACAGACCTCAACAAGCACACACCGAAGGACAGTTTCCCCCTCCCAACTATCTCAGCACTCCTCGATGCCACTGCTGGACACGAGCGCCTATCCATGATGGACGCAGCTTCGGGTTATAATCAGGTACCCCTCCTCCCCAAAGATCAACTTAAAACTTCATTTATAACTGAACAAGGCCTTTACTGTTTCAATATTATTCCCTTCGCCTTAAAAATGCCGGAGACACCTACCAACGCCTTGTCACAACCATATTCAAACCTTAGTTTGGCAAGTCCGTCGAAGTCTATATCGACGACATGTTATGTAAGAGCCTTCAGAAAAACACCCATATCCAAGACCTCTCAGAAATCTTCTTAATACGTCGCACGTATAAAATGAAACTCAACCCAGACAAGTGTCAATTTGGCGTGTCATCCAAAAAAAATTTAGGTCATCTTATCAGTAAACGCGGGATAGAGATTGACCCCACCCACATTCGAGCCCTCATAGACATGCCTTCGCCCTGAACCAAGAAAGACGTCCAAAAAGTGGCGGGCAGGATAGCATCCCTCAATCGTTTCATTTCTAAATCCTCAGATCGATGTGCTTGGTTATTTTCCCTCTTACGCGATCAGGGCGTCCATAAAGTAAAAAAGAAAAACAACCCCGAGATTGACTAGACCCCTGAGTGCGAACAAGCCTTCCTCGGAATCAAAACTTATCTTGGCCGTCCACTGATCATCAACACACCTATCGAAGGAGAAATACTATCTTTATACCTTGCTACCGCAGAAATCTCTCTCAGCTCCGTCCTCATTCGACTCGATTCCAATATCGAAAAATTTATATATTTCATCAGCAAAACCCTGACCCCCACAGAAACTCGATATTCAAAATTTAAGCGTTTGCTCCTCACACTTCTCTATTCCGCCTGTAAGCTCAAACCATATTTTCAGGCTCATCCCATCCGTGTTATTACCAGTTATCCCCTTTGAGAAGTACTCAGCAAGAAAGAAAAATCCTGACGAGTGCAACAGTGGTTCGTATACCTTGGCAAACACAACATTACCTTCGAGAAGCAAATATCTCAGAAAGGTCAAGCAGTAGCAGATTTTCTAGCTGACTTCCCGGTCGAAGATGTCAATTATAAAGAACACGAAGATGACTTATCAGAAGATCAACCCAAAATAGTAGATCCCTGGGACCCTCTCACTGGCTGGCGGTTATTCACAGATGGATCAGCAGGACCTATTGGCTAAGGAATTGGTATTGTCATGGTAACACCCACTAATGACCGTATAGAGAAAGCTGTCAAACTTTCCTTCGAATGTTCCAATAACAAAGCAGAGTATGAAGCCTTGATCCACGGCCTCGACCTCGCACTCGACCTCAGCATTCCCAAACTTGCAATCTTTACAGATTCCCAACTTGTTCAGAGACATTACACAGGAGAAAACCAAGCTAACGGAAGCATGGCTGACTACGCCTTTTTTGTACGACATCACATGGACCGGTTCCCCAAAAAATCCACAATCATCCATTACCCTCGAGGAAAAAATAGACTGGAGATCCCCTCGCCTACATAGCAGATATGCTCGGACAATCAGAATCTCGGACACTCCATATCGAAGTACTTGAACACCCAAGTATCGACCAGATGGAAATCAATACCATCAATACTGGGGGTGAGAGTCACGATCCATACGATTGGCGAACACCTTTTCTTTACTACTTCAACAATGTTACTCTCCGAGATGATCCCAAAGCTAAACGCTCTCTACTAGAAAACTACCGCATATATACTATCCACAAAAACCAACTACATTAAAAATCCCCAAATGGTATCCTCCTTCGATGCATATCCCAAGCCGAAGCCTCTCAAACCTTAGCCGAACTCCACGAAGAAACCTGCGGTGCTCACACCGCCGGTCATTCTATGGTCCTTTAAGCTGTCACCCAAGGATTATTCTGGCCCAATATGAAAAATTAAGCTTCAGAGTATGCAAAACATTGTGACAAATGCCAATGTCACGCCCATGACATCCATTGCCCCTCTCAAGACCTCCATTTCAGTCAAGTTTCCTGGCTATTCAAAAAATGGGCCATCGATCTCATTGGCCCCTTCCCAAAAGCCTCGGGTAGTAGAGATAACATCCTAGTCGCAACTGATTACTTCACCAAATGGGTCGAAGCGGTACCTCTATGCCGAACCAGAGAATAGAAAGTTGTCAATTTTTTATGGAAAAACATCATCACTCGCTTCGGCTGTCCCCATATGATTCGATGGGCAATGGTCCCCAATTCGTTGGCAGCAAAGTCAGAAACTTCCTTAAAAAATACAACATCATCCTCTCACCCTCCACACCTTACTATCCCCAGGGCAACGGTCAAGTCGAAGTAATTAACAAAACCATTATCGATGGTCTTAAGAAGAGAGTCGATGCAAAGAAAGGACGATGGGTTCAAGAGTTATAACATGTCCTTTGGGCCTATCACACAACTCCAAGAAAATCCACAGGATGCACCCCCTTCCTCTTAACATATGAAACCGAAGCTGTATTACTAACCCAATTCGAAGTACCCACTCGAGACCCTAACCTCCCATTCGAAGATAATGAGTTCGAACTTGCATGCAACATGTTATGGATCGATGAAACCAAAGATCGAGTTATCGCCAACCTTGGCCGGTACCACACATCACTTCAAAAATCCTACAACAAAAGAGTTTGACCACGGAGTTTCAACATTAAAGATCTAGTACTTCGACGTGTTAATCAATCTTCGAAACCTCGAAATGCAGGCAAGTTAGCCGAATCTTGGGAAGGACCATATGTCGTCTACGATATAACAAATAAGGGTTCTTATTACTTAATGACGGAAGACGAAGAACCCCTACCAAACCCTTGGAATACAATACAGTTGGTCTCCTATAATAGGCCATATCTCCAACCATGTACACCTGATGTAATCCAGAATATTCAATAAACAAGTTTTTTAACCCTTACTTCGTCTCCTATTTTATTTTAAATTTCTTGATTTAACTTAGGTATCATGTCAAGCTTCGACCAGACTGATACTTGAGGGTAATCTCGAGATTTCTCAAGCTCCCAATTTCGAGCAAACTCGAGGGGCAAGGATGGTCGAAAGACCGGACCCTCAGGGATGCATTGGAGGTGATCAGATAACTCTTCGCTGTGGCCAAGGCCTTTGAAGTCCAGTCCAATTCTTGGTTTACCCCGAGTATCATGTCTACCCTCGTCCCGACTGATACTTGGGGGCGACCTTGAATTTCTCAAGTCCCCAATTTCGAGCAAACTCGAGGGGCAAGGATGGTCGAAAAACCGGACCCTCGAGGATGCATTGGGGGCGATCAAATATACTTCGTCCAGGCTCTAAAACTGTCTAAGTTCATTCCATTTCTTGGCTTACCCGGGGTATCATGTCTACCCTCGCCCCGACTGATACTTGGAGGGGCGACCTTGAATTTCTCAAGTCCCCAATTTTGAGCAAACTCGAGCGGAAATGATGGTCGAAAAACCGGACCCTCGAGGATGCATTGGGGGCGATCAAATATACTTCGTCCAGGCTCTAAAACTGTTTAAGTTCATTCCATTTCTTGGCTTACCCCGGGTATCATGTCCACCCTCGCCCCGACTGATACTTGGAGGGGCGACCTTGAATTGCTCAAGTTTCCAACATTCGAGCAAACTCGAGGGGCACGAATGGTCGAAAGACCGGACCCTCGGGAATGCGTTGGAGGCGATCAGATATTGCTTCACTGTGGCTTAGGCCTTTGAAGTCCAGTAAATTTTTAGGTTTCCTCTAGGTATCACGTCCCCTCGGCCCGATTGATACTCAGAGGCGATCTGGAAATTTTTCAAATTTTTAACACCGCTGTGACTTCGGCCTTCAATGTTCAACAGATCATTCAAGGTTCGATCACTCTACAGTTATTAGGCAAAAACATTACATACATACCGAGTTCGATCTATCTATCTTCGACACTGCTCAGGTTTCGATTACACTACAGTCATTCAAACATATCAAATTTCTATTTCATACAGATCTAAATTTTACTCAAACAGATTCAATTTCTACAGAAACCGTATACCAAAAAACTATCTACAATTCTATCAAATGCATAACACATTCAACATATTATCCATCAGAGGAACAGTTGCAGTATAATTCAAAGACCAATCATCAAGAGTCCAAAACAAGCAAAATCAATAGAATGTGCATCCAAATTCCATCAATTCGAGGTCAGAGCAAAATAACACAATCAATCAGAAAATCAGACATCAAATCAGAAGTTTAGAATCAGTATGCTCATAATCAATATGCGTGGAATTCACTTCAGCAAATACGCATCAATATGTTTAGCATCAACTTCAGAAGTTCAACAGATAACAAATGTACAAACAACCTACCGAGTTCAGAGACCAACAAAAAACAACAAAATTGTTCAACGTATTACAACTCAACATTATAATCAGTAGAAGAGAACATGAAACCCCAACCCCAAATACCTCATATCGGTGCGGTTACACCTTCTTGCTCCACAGATCCCCCAACAGCTTCATTCAAACCTTTGACGACCAAATCATCAACCGTTCTACCAATAGGCGCTCCAACAAGAAAAGTATCTGCACCACCTCCAGTACTTCCAACTGCTTCTTCAACAATGTTCGCCTTTCCTCCCTTCATCTGCAAATTATCCCCTTCAACAAGTTCTAGAGACACAGGATAAGGTTCCAATGTCTCGGGGTCATACCCCTTGTCATCTATAAAGCTTTTCAACCTAACATTCGCCTTGCATTCGCCATCATACTGCCGCTGGAAATTTACTTTTTGTTCCGCATTCTCCCTCTCACACGCCATAAGCTTTGCAGACCACTCTCGTTCCAGCCTCGACCGCTGCAGCTCGAGCCTCTCGTCATAAGAGTCGGCAAGCACCCCCAGATCTTGCTTCAACTTCCTGACTTCATACACCAGTGATGCCTCTTTCCCATGAGAAAGATTCAGATTGTCCTTTGCTTGTTTCAATTTCGCCTTTACTGACTTCATTGCCTTGCTGCAAGTTTACACCCAAACATCCATCTGCTAAAATATTCAAGAAATCAGTGCAACTCGAAAACTCAAAGAATTTCTTAAGAAATCTCAAAGTGCCACAACAGAAAGCCGCATATAGTTACCTGAAACATGTGCTTCTTCATTTCCTTCGAAGCCTCGTCTGGATCATCATCCCAGAGCTTGACCATCGAAGCCTTCTATGCCAAAACCTACTTCTGTCATTCAACCTCCGTCATCTCTTCATCTTTCTCCAGTGTATTATCCTCCTCCAGCACCTTACGCCTTTTACGTTGGCCAGCCTTCGATTCCTGCACCTTCGGGGTTTCGGGAGCTAACCGGCCCTTCCCTTTCTCAGTTTGAGTTGCCACCGGCCTCGGCCTCAACTTCAACGCATCTCCTGCCACTTCAGGTACTAGCGCCGCTTGCTTCGATCCCCTACGCAATCTTGGCACAAACTAGTAGTTCCTTGGCAACTCTTCCCCCCCCCCCCCCCCCCCCATCTCTTTTCGCCCCTTTGAAACACCTTCACCTCTTTTTCTCTTTGGTAGCTTTGGCGTAGCGGGTAAGTCTTGAAGCAGGGATCCGCCTTCTTCCTCCTTTGCCTTTTTATTTTGAGACTATCAAACACAGAATTTACCCAGTCTTCACTAGTTTCGAGCATAATATCAATATAATTTACCGGATTATCCCAAGACGAACTCTTCGGACCTGCAGATTAAAACAAGAACACAGTTATCACTTATTTCTGATACACATCAACAACAACCCTTCGACAGTAAACTTACTTTCGCTATATACCCTATGATGCAATTTATACGGGTCATCCTTATCTGCATTTTTATAGTTACCCCTTACTATCAGTAAATCTTTATTCCACCCCCGGCCTGTCGAGCACAGATCAAAGAACTAAAGTTCTTTGGGTGACATTGGATGTGATAGGTCCCCGGGTTCTGACTAGCCTTCCTCGAGTAATAGGTGATAATGTCAAACCACTTAATCAAACTTCGACCCTCTCTAGCCAGTTTTACATTCATCTCCTCTACAACCCTCATCATCTCATAAAAATTACCGTTCATTTGCACAAAAGCCCCCCCCCCCCCCATAAATTCAACACTTCTTTCACCAGTCTTCAGAGAGGAAGCTCCAGTCCCAATCGAATTTGGCCTCTATAAGCCTAAATCCCTTCCCCAGGGTCTGATTTGAAGGTCAACCCTGCCCCCACAACACTCTGATACACCCCCACCTTCGCGAGTTCTAATTTGGCGGTAAACTGATCTAATCTAATCCTATCTTTAGCTGAAACGGCACCTTTAACCCTATCCAATTCAGTCGAATCCCCACTATCTTCACTCTGCATCTTATCTCCATCTCCACCACCCGAAGGCCCTATATTATCCCCCTCCCCCCATACAATTTCCTCTTCATAACTATCGTTCTTCGACGTCTCAAAATCGGAACCTCCTCAGCCGGCAGAACCATAAACAATGGAACCTCGGTTACAACATCTAAGACTTCTACATCACTACCCTCATCCATTGGGGCTCGACCAAAAATACTAGCTTCGAATTTTTCGACCTCCTCATCTATCAGTCTCCATCTCGAAGCTTGACGGTTATACATTTTAGCCTATAGAAGAAGAGGCACGCAATTAGATCGATAAACTTGACTATTCCGTGTTCACACACCCTATCCCGTCTACCCCCTCTAGAAATTTATCAAAACTTCGATCTCAAACCCTATACCTCCTCCAAACCACCTCCAACCCCATAATGGGTCAAAACCCAGATCTACCAAGTCTCCTTATTCTTGAAAATAACACCTAAGCCCCAAACACAGAATGTCCTGCATCCTAAAAGAAATACACAAAAAACAACAAAGTAAGGTGGGCAGAGATCAAATGACTTACCGGCGATTAGCAGTACTATCCTCGACTCAGCAAGATTAAAACAACAAAATACACAAAAAATAACAAAGTAAGGTGGGCAGAGATCAAATGACTTACCGGCGATTAGCAGTACTATCCTCGACTCAGCAAGATCAAAACAACAAATGTAGCAACCACCTCCAAGTTTGAAATGGCGTACGTTTAATTCTCTTCACACTTTTTGATTCATACAGTAACCCGTACAGTAACTACTCTCCTCACACTTATATATATTTCCAAAAACAACAACCGCCTTAATTTTCTAACCACTATAATTACCACGACCCCACTACCCTGGCTTTTCGGCTACAGCATTTTTTGACCAATATACCCCTCGTACCTCTCACTTGCAGACAGTACCTCACTTCTAACTGCCTGCAAAAGTCAAAGCTCCTCGAACCTTCTTTTCCCCCACTCGAAGCTAAACAGCCAAGTCCAAAAAGTCACATCATAACATTTTCCGTCATACGAGAAAAACATCATCATTACTTTTTGCACACTGACCCAGACGCCCGTACCAGTCTGACAGACCAACTGTCTGGGCTGTTAGAACGGCTAGTCAAATCCCGCATAACTGTCGACACAATCCTCAAACTCGAGTACTCGACCATTTTACGTCTCGAACAATCCGCAACAAATAGCCTCAAATAACTTATCTAATATCGACCTCCGACATCCACATCCTTTGACTCAGAAGTTCGACCATTCTACCGAATATCTCATAAACTCGCCATTCTAAAACCTCGTGCTTATAGATAAAGTTTGCAGTTTCGACGCAATTTACTTTTCACTTCGACAAATTCATTTTTCTTCGAATAAAACAAATAATACATTTCGACAACTGTTTATCCATTCAACACCTCAAATTACAATTCAGATTATATTACTATTACCCACAGTTTGACAAAGCAAGTTTCCAACAAATTTTTTTCATTTAGCAACTCAGACAACATTACACGCTTCATACAAAAGATAAAGCAACAAAGAAAGCATACAAAAGAGACCCTATTTGTTAGGGGTTGCTTCTCTTCAACAATGTTGCTGCATCTTAAACCTCTTGGTCTACTATATCCTCCGCAAAGCCTTTGAGAAGAGACAACCGATGGCTGGGTAATGGCCCCATCATCTGCATATTTCCCCACCAGTACGAGAAGGGCATGTCATAGAGTGGTGCCCAGGTCCGCTTCAAAAAGGTTTGGCATTTATCATCATATCCCCTCGTTCTGAACCTCTGTTGAAGACCCAACAAGGCATCCTGGCCCCTCCTGGCCCTCACCGCCGCTTGATCTCCTTGAACGGTGTTTTCAGCCATGTTGATCAGCAAACAAAGTAGTAGATGAAGAGAACATTGCAGAACAGATGATAAATTCCCTCCACTCCCCTTTTATGCCTACAAGCCCACCACAACTTCCCTCTTCCCTAACCGAATTAATGGATCCTTCAATTCCCAACCAAAAACTCCGCAAACAAACTTTCCAACTTCCCAGATGTAACTGATTCATTGGTACCTGCATTCAAACCTTATTCATGAGGACTTCTAGTCGAGTGTACCTCTAACTTAACATTCGTCCATTTTCACCATCGATTATCACAAAACATTTCATCATAGTCTTCGACTACCATTACCTTCAATCACATCATTATACCTCGACACCTTAACAGTTCAATAACATGCGTGTGCTATGCGCATCTATAAGGTATTCGTCTACATTTTCAACAAACACAGTAATACCAGTGTGCAGAAAATTTATGTCCATTCCTAGTATCCGGTCAAATAAATAGATTGCATTCTACTACATCCCAAGCAAAAATTACCATACAGAAAAATTAAACATGCCAAAGATACAAAAATCCCCATTAACCATTGGTCATACTTCCAGAAAGCCCGCTTTAGTTGCCGAGGTCTGCTCCTCGACTATCTCTTCTGCACAGACAAGACTTTCAGTCAGAGCCATCAGGAAAATATTGCGCCTCTCAGCAGTCATAAAATAACCTTAGCTGTTCCCACATATAGGAATAATGATCACCATTGATGAACTCCTCAGTCCTACCTCCACAAGGTCCGACATGTCCCAGTTCAGATCATGTTGCCCAAAAAACTTCATATGCAGTTCCGCCATCTTCCGCCCTACTCACGATCGCGAACGAAGCCCATCCTCTTCTGGTAACGCGTGTTTGGCGTGGTATCATTCAAATGTTTAGAATCAGAAAGAGTAGAAGACCATGCACAAGGGAAAAGATACGCATCCCTCCGCAATAACCCATCTTTTATGCCTTTACCTCATTTATACCCTATAACCACCTATACCTCTTAATTATCCTATTTTATTACCTACCCGAAACCATAGTCAACACTCAGATTCCACCAGATAGTTTTCTCACGACACCTCTCTACCTGGCTTCGAGACCTCCGCTGAGGGGGACGAATGTAGTAGCCTACTCGACCTTCGACAGATAGTTGAAACTCACTTCACAGCCTACTCGAATGTATCGAAGCCCTCAATCTCTAAATAGACTCCCAGAGATCCTCTGAAGACGAAGCTTCGACATCAGATAAAGCTTCAGGAATGGATTAACATACCACAACAGAAATCTTTCGATCTTACTAACACACGATCGAAGCAAGATAAGACAAACAACCACCTCATCAAATAAGACGGCACATTAATTGGCCCGTACAGCTACAGTGACAGGTCTAACCACCGTGTTGTTCAAAGACATCACCAATAAATGTTGCAGTAATAGAACCGACATGACTGGCACCCATAACTCACCAAGATTTTTTGACAGTAATCATCTAATCCTGACCCACACTTGGTGACTCAGCTCCCTATATCTCTATAAATAGAGGAGAGGGGAAACCAAGTAGGAGTTGGAAGAATCATCTCCGGCCTTTTACATTTTACCTTCCAACTTTCAATATTTACTATATTCGAACCCTCCAATTACTCTTCAGTATTATAATCTATCTTAAAAATCCTTATCAAAGGTCGTAGAGAGTTGCATTCGGGCCTCTACGCAAGTATTTGTCTATAGTTAGTTCTTACTCTAAACTAATTGCTTGCATCCCTTTGATTGAAGATTAGTTTTACGTTGTAAGAACCAACTTCCCCTCCGAAAGAAGTTAGGTCCCTACATGCTCTAGATCTGTCCCCGTCATCCGATAGTATTTAAGCTTCAGCTCGGCCATCTTAGCTGCGGCATGAGGATTAGTTTGAAGACTACCATCATCCTCATGCATTTATCTTTTCAGCGAGGTCTTTTTAACCTCAGCAGGAGCAACCGCACTCATTTTAAGTTTCTCAGCCACATCGCCAGAAACAGACTTTGCGATCTCTTATACCGTGGCTGCCACCCCGGTGATAGAAGTACTCTACCGACCTGGCCTCATGGGCTGCCGAGTATTCCGTTTGGTACTCTGAGGTACAGGAGGTGGAACACTAAGAACATCAGCAACAATCAAGACAGCTTTTCCCTCAGCCATAGCTCATTTCTTTTGAGCTCGCTAAACTTTGGGTGCTTCAGAATCTACCATTTTATCTCTACGAATACCCAACTTACTGAGTACCGTTTTAGCTTGCCCTGATCTCGAGGAACCTTGATATTAAAGTGACCACCTGCTGCCTGATGAGCACGCTAAGCATGAGTCCTCACCATGGATAATCACACCACCTCCACAGCAAAATTATCCCTGCAGAATATGAAAATCATAACAGCTAAGAATCACTATTTTATGGACACAAGGAAGATCTCTGGAAATCCAGATTCCCCACGGATTTTGCTGAAAGGAATATTTTTTAAAGAAATTTTTTAAGGTAGCAGAATATCAGCATCAAGTGAAGAATATTGTGACAAGTCATCCTCTCCATATTATGAAATATCTCCTCAGATTTTATACTAGTAAATATAACGATGACAAGCAAATCCAGCAGTAGCACCTCCAGATCAATATCAACCCTTTCTTACAGTTCGAAACACTTTGTCATTCAGTTCGAGTATGCATATCACAGAAAACAATATATAATTACTTCCTGATGAGCCATCTTATAGAAATTATCTACTTCCTTTCACCACATTTTTTAACTCCTCTCTTTTCAACCTCAACTATAACTACCACTCACTCTCATACACACAGAACTCCTTACAACTCGATTTTCCCTAGCAAACCCCATTATACCTAACTCATATTTTACAAACATCAAACCCCATTATACATAAGTTCGAGATAAAGAATCATGACGTCAGAACAAAGTTATTTCATTAAGTTCAAAATTTTAATTACAGGATACTTTACATATAACAAAATGTTCCCAATAGTTACAACAGTTTACATCATAA
This sequence comes from Kingdonia uniflora, assembly GCA_014058105.1. Taxonomy (NCBI): domain Eukaryota; kingdom Viridiplantae; phylum Streptophyta; class Magnoliopsida; order Ranunculales; family Circaeasteraceae; genus Kingdonia; species Kingdonia uniflora. The sequence continues at coordinate 65,246 of JACGCM010001634.1, forward strand.
AGTTACAGCTCGAATTGCTTTTCAGGAATCAAGAGAAAAGATGATGAAAAACTGAAACAACTCCCAAACCCATACTGCAAGATCCGGGAAACAGTCAGAACTAGAAATCATAGATGAAAGATCTTCATGGCCAAAATCTATGGTCCATGAAAGAAAATGATTCTCTGAATCCTCCCACCTCTTCCACCATAACCCCCACCCCGTATGCTAGAGAAGACGGAAGTTCCTACCTTTTAGAAAGGACTCAATCATTAGCAGGATACCGACGAGACTCCCTCGGACGAACGCCTGCCGCTTCATCTTCAGTTGTAACAGCCTCCTCCGCCAGCAAATGATGCCCATTTCAGTGCTTCGCCTCAGATGTTAGTAGATAGTGAAACCGCGCCATCTGATAATAATATCCACCACTTCTTCATATGACATGCGGTGAAAGGTAGGCAACACAGGAATCGGTGTCGGCAAATGCATAGGTTGGTATCCAAAGTATTGGATACATAATTCCTCCATCTTTCTAGGAATCCTAGACTCCCAAGATTGGTTCCTGGTAGTTACCATACTCTCAACAATCAAGTTCTTCACAACAGTCAAGAATGGAGAAGAAGAGAGTCAGAGACGAAGACTTGGTTCATCACTCTCACTTCCGAATGCCTTTTATACTATGATAAGTATTTAAAATAGACTCTTCAGATTCTCAACGTCAGAAGGATTTCCCATGCCAATAAACATTTACTAGAACCATTGGTTCTGGAAAACCCAAAAGGCACAAACAAGATACTTATGAATATGCATTGGAAATGATTTCCATATTTTAACTACAGCATTAATGACACTTCTCAACCAACACCACTCGTCCGCAAGATTTCTCGTACTGTTGGCTGAGAGGGGTTAGTTGTAGTGGCTTATTCCACATCTCGGACTCATGCGTCATCTTCGGCCAATATTTGAACTCTCGACCTCACCAACAGAGTACGTGGCATAGACAGAAACAAGACAGCAACATCGAAAAACACATGCAACATGAGTTTCTCAACCAACACCACTCATCCATGATGCTACTCGTGTTCTTGGTTGAGAGCCATCTTGTAATAGTTTATTTCGTATCTCGGACTCAAGCTTCATCCTTAACCTCATTAGCATACAAGAAACACTACAAAAGGCATATTCAATATATTCCTCAGTTCGAGTCATCACTTTCGACCTCCGCATCAACAATTCATTTTATGCAAGTGTACAGTTATCAATAGAGCCGTTGCACAACAGCAAATGTCAGAACGTTACATTTTTTGATCAAAGAATATCTTACATATACTTTGTAACGTTCATCATTAAGAGTCTTAATGATCATCAAACGGTCATATTATAAGACCTATATATAGGACCAGAGAACTAGAGATAAAAAAAAGGCAATTTGATACAGAAGAATCCTTACTTCGAAATTACATAGACTTAGAGTACCTTTTAAAATAAGTTAGCAACTTCAATAAGAACATTTTCTCTTTCTCCAAATCCTCAAGAGAGGTCATGGTTTTTAACCTATTCAAAGGTTTTCCACGCTAAATTATCTTGTTGATTATTGTTTACTGTTCTTGAGCGTTCTATACATATTTGATGTAAAGGCTAAGTCTGAATCCCAGAATTAGGTCATTACAAAAACAATCTTCATCTCCTTCATGTTGTCCTTGTATCTCTCCCTTGTGGCAATTCATCAAACACCAACCCTCCTTGTGCTTACTATTTTCACACTCAAGTCTACAAGTTAAGACATTACAAGACTCAATTGGGCATCTAATTTTCATAGGAAAGATTCTATTACTTAATTTGCTCACTAACATTGGTTGGAACCATATCATCAATGATTTGTTGAGCTTCTGCCATATCCCTAAGAGTGGGATGTACATTTGGGTCTATGCTAATTCCAACAACTTCAGCTTTCAACTTCTCTATATCCTTACTCTCAAGTGTTTGAGACTCCATAGGGCTCAGGTTATCTATCTCTTCACCATCCAGCTTGTCTTATTTACTCTGTTCTTGGGTTGTACCCTCCTCAACCTATTCTCTTGCCCTTTGTTGATCTCTGAATATAGAGTGTCTTGCTCTTTCTCTTGACTGTGGAACAACTTTTTGGGTGTCTTTTCTGAACTGGCCTTTTGTTTCTTCATCAGGCTCTTTGTACATATCTTTGAGCAACATTTTGAATAGGTTTTGTTCTTCTTGGGAGATAGGCCCATCTTTTGCTCTCAATACTTACTTATTAGACAGCTTGAACAGCTCCACCAAAGATAGGTCTTTAGATAAGCTTGGTTCTTTGTTGTTAATTGCCTCATGGGCTCTCTTGATCAGATCCTGATTGTTGTGTGATGAATAATTACTCTATCTATTAGTTGTACTCAAAGCCTGGATGCGATTCCCACTATAATCTCTGTTGAGATTGGTGAAGGAGTTGTGATTTAAAAGAAAGGTAAGTGTTTCAGGGTTTGGTGATACAGGGTCCTTGGTTTGTGAAGGTGTCATGGTTGAAGAGGACGTTGGCTTAATACCATGGCCAGAGGCCATGGTTGATGAAGGAAATGGAGTTCCCCAGAAATTTCCTTATTAGGAAACCGGCTATGAGGTTAAAAACGATTCAGTGTGTGACTACTTACCATACGAGAAATTGAAAATCTCAACGTTTGATCTAGGTTGCAACTTTTGTCCGAACTTTCAATTTTTTCCAATCCGATATTTCCGGTTTTGGAACCCTATTTTACAATTCCGATTTCCGAAAATCCGATTTTCAATTTTTTTTAGAAAAAGTTCTTATCGAAATCGGATAGCTTTGTGCAATTCCGAAATTCCAAATTTTTTGATCCGATTATTCCGAATACCCTCCGATCCGATTTAATCCGAAAAATATTCCGAGCATCCCTCTGACCGATTTAATTCCGAATAATCCGAATTGAAACATAAAACATTAGATCTTAAGATTCTTAATCTAGAGCATTCTCTACCGCCTCTTCTTCTCCATTCTTCACTGCCCTCCATTTCCTCTACTCTTAAGTTAAATTTTCACTGCCTCCACTCCCTCTACTCTTAAGTTAAATCTTCGCTGCCTCCATTTTCTATTCTCCGTTGCCTCGATTTTGATTTGCAATGAAAAACAAAAGTTAAATCTCATTTTTGGTTTCGATTCTCCTATGGCTTCGATTTTGAATCTTTGATTCTTGGAGAAGTGATAACTCTATTATTCCGAAAAAGTCGGAATTCCAAAAAATTTGAATTCGGATTCATTTTTACAGTTCCGAAAAAAATCGGATCGGATTGGAATAAATTTTATAGTTCCGAAAAAAATCAGAAAAATTCTTACCCCCTCCATTTCCGATCCGATCCAAAAACGGGCCTAGTTTGATCAAGTTGATTCTAAATGGGGCTGGGATTAACTATGAGTAAAATCCGCTAACGTGCACATGGAGATTTTATGAAAAACACATACCTGCTAACTTGAGCTTAAGTTAGGTGGGTGCTCTTTTCATTATTACTAACACTCATGGTGGTAGAGGGTCTGTTTTCGAACCCTGTGTGCCTTTTACAGTGTTACAACAAATGGATTGTCGCGGCTCTTTCAACGATCAAATGTGTTGACACGTGGAGGGTTGGGGCCCTTTTTATATATGAAGTCCCACATATAGGTTGAATGTCGAATGCTACGCTAAAACCAAAGTCACGACTAAGAACATCTTCTAAAGTACCTTACTCACTTGGTTTTTGAAGTGTCACGTAGAATTTTTGCCTTCCAAGAGTACCTCACTCACTTAGTTTTTCTCCTCAAAAAAGCAAGACTCAACCTTGCTTTCCAAGGTGCAACCTTGCTTTTGTATGTCGTGATCAGACACCCAAATGTTGGGCATCTGTTTGTTTTCTAATCGGGTGCCTAAGATTTGGGCGCCTAATTATTTAAAAAAAAAAAATCAAATCGGGCACCTTACACTTAGGAATTAAATGAGCGCCCAGCATTTAGGCGCATGTTGAGGAAACCAACTGAGGTACTGTTGGATGAAATTGGATCTTCCTCAGTTGGATTTTAGTTTTTTTTCACCGAACTGAGTGATGTACTTTAGGAGATGCTTGGCTAAATGTTTACTCTAGAGGGTCATTTTGGACTCCTAGGAAGGTGGTCTCTTTTTTGGCAGGAGTAGCGGAATGGTTTCTCCAACAGACTTGACCAATGTCACGACTCACGAGCCACTACTCGTCAATCTCATGTCCAATAAATGCTCTAATTCACCCTTAATATTTACCTATCCACCTCTAATATTTATTCGTACTTAAACATTTACACACAGCTCGTTCAACTTTTAGACGATCTTCGACCGGCACAAACGTGACAACCTCAACATCGGTATTGCCCTATGGAGCATTGAATTTCAAGCACCAACACCAGTTTCAAGTTTCAAGCACTGCTGAAGATAGTCTAATATTTCAATCATATCAGTACTAATCCCTACTATTACTACAACTAATCACTCTCGTAATCTTAATTCTTACACGAGCACCTGATAATGGCGAAATGTTGCTAAATCGAAACCTAAAACCCTAATTTCTTCAATTCAATCCCAAATTACCAAAATGGGGGAAACCCAAAATCCCAATAAGAAATCAATACCACCTTACATGAAAGCAATCTCTGGTTCAATTGGAGGAGTAGTTGAAGCATCATGTTTACAACCAATTGATGTGATTAAGACGAGATTACAACTCGATAGATCAGGTGTATACAAGGGGATCATCCATTGTGGTACTACTGTTGCTAGGACCGAAGGTGTTAGAGCACTTTGGAAGGGTTTGACACCATTTGCGACTCATTTAACGCTGAAATATGCGCTTCGAATGGGGTCGAATGCCGTGTTTCAGTCGGCGTTTAAGGATTCGGAGACTGGAGCTATTAGTAATCGTGGGAGATTGGTTTCTGGGTTTGGTGCTGGTGTTCTTGAGGCGTTGGTTATCGTTACTCCGTTTGAGGCAAGTATGGCATTACAATTGTAGTTTTGGAATTTTGATGATTATAGTATGCAGCATTTTATGTTTTTATTTCTGGGTATGATTTTTTTTCTTTTGTTAATATGTCATTGTAGCTTATTAGGATTTGTTTTTCTGAAATGTGGGATGTTTCAGAAGTTATTCTGATTTATGCATTATGGTATGGCGCTGTTAATGAACTTAACTGTGTTAAGAAGTGGTGTGGTTTGGAGAATTGGTAGTTATTGTACAGTACCTTGAAATGTATGGAATATGATGACGTTTTTTGTTTGTGAATGGAGTTTAATTAAGTGAAGGTATGAGATGTACAACTATCAAAATAACTAAGCAAACAATGTCCCTGTAACGCATCGGAAGGCCTTTATAAATGTAGAAGACAAAATATTTGGTCTTGCAAGAGAAATAGTTAAGGAGAATTAAAGAACAAATCGAGTTAGTCGAGGGTTAAGAGATCCCAGAGATCCAATGAGATGGGGATGAGAGTTCCAATTTATTTAGTGAAGTGAATTGGAGGTGGATTTATTACGTAATAGCCTTCATTCTAGGTGGTGGGCACAATCACCATTGTGGAAAATCATAGAAATGGGTGTACATTTTAGTGTACAATGTTCTGTATTGGAATTGAATTTAACAAAATAGGTGCACTCTGCGTGATAACTTTGAGGATAAGGCAGCTTTAAATTTGTCTGGGATTATGGTTCTGGAGGTTATATGGATTTTAAGGAGACCTCAATTTAAGTTCCTTCTTTGGCATGAGTGTTTCACGAGCTTGATGGGTTTCAGCTTTTTCAGGCCGTGAACATGGTGGGTTGCGTGTACTTGTAGAAAATTATCTTTAAGGTGTTAGTGACTAGATTGAATGTTATACTGCTTTTAAGGCTCCTTCTTGAGGAGCACTTGTTATCACATTTCAAAACTTTGGAGAGTAAAAATTGTGAGTGGGGAAACTTTGAGATAGTGAAAATCCTGGAAAATTATGCAGGGAGACTTGCTAGAAGAACCAGGATATCGATTTAGAAATAGATAAAGTAAGAGAGTAAATCTAAATAGACTAATAATCTAAAGAAATTAAATTTTGGATTGACGTTTTGAGTGAAAATCTGTTTCTTAGAATAAGGGGGGGAATTGTCAAAAAAAAATAGCGAAGTGGCCATGTGCTAGAAAGGAAGGTTTTTTTTTTTTTTTTCTTTCTTTTGTAGTGGTTATGTCTATAAGAGCTATTTAATAGCTAACACTTTGTGTCCCGGCTAGTGGTCTGACATAGACTTCGTCTCTCCCTACGGCATGCCTTCGACTCTAGGACTCTCCTCCCTCAGACCGCCTTCCACCAATAATTTTGAGCGTTCCGCCCGTTTGATTGTAGATAAAGAGATAAGAAAATCAAGACAGAAGATTCAGAGTGAAGATCTAAATAGTGAATATCATCAAAAAAAAAATTAAGAGTGAAAAACGAGAATGAGAACTCTAGACGTAGTTAGGAGAAATAATATCTGTATTGAAGAAGGGTGTATGGCATTTTTCTATAGCAGTATAAAAAAATTCGTTTTTATTCTCACCAAACAAGTAATAACATCAACTATAATATATTTTCTATGTTTTTTTATTAGCAACAGTTTTTATGAACCTACTTTCGCTTTTCACCGGGGCATTTTCTATTGTAATAAATTCTCAGACATAATTTCTTATGTGTTTGAGATGAGCTTTTACCTTGGTCTGTTGTTTACAATGAAAAACATAGTTTAATGTGACTGAAAATAACGTAATATAACTGTTCTCATCAGTAACGTCTGTGCCATCAACAACAGCTTTAGCCTATCATGTTAGTGAATGTTTGAAACGTGTGTTATCAAGTCTGAGATTGTGTGTTATCACGAATTGTGTGCTATCAGCATTTCATATCCTCTTTTTCTCGTGTTAAGTAGAAAGCTTGGATGAATTGTGAAGTTGTATATACTAATTCTGAAAACCGTAATTACTAATCAGCAATGCAACGTCGCACTTTAGAGCTAACTTACTTGCTATTTTAGTGCATGCCAAGATTGTGTTAGAAGAGTTAGTACATTTGTACCAAGTCGTCTCTGATATAAATCAGAATTTACTATTCTTGTTTTGCCATCATCTCCATCTATTATTGCCCTTTGATACTAATTACATTTGTGGCTCTCAAGGAAACTATACTTCATTTATCTTAAATGGTCTTAATAATGACTGTTATCTGCAGGTGGTCAAAATTAGATTGCAACAACAGAAAGGACTGAGTCACGAGCTCCTAAAGTACAAAGGTCCTATACACTGTGCCAGAATGATCATCCGCGAAGAAGGTATCTTCGGACTTTGGGCAGGTGCTGCACCAACTGTGATGCGCAATGGGACGAACCAAGCTGTGATGTTCACAGCCAAGAACGCATTTGACGTGCTTTTATGGAAAAAACATGAAGGAGACGGAAAGATTCTTCAACCATGGCAATCTATGGTGTCAGGTTTTTTAGCAGGAACTGCTGGCCCCATTTGCACTGGCCCGTTTGATGTTGTGAAGACACGGCTAATGGCGCAGAGTGGGTCTGGGACAGGTGTGAAGTACAAAGGAATGATACATGCCATTAGAACCATATTTGCAGAAGAAGGTTTACCTGCATTGTGGAAGGGGTTGTTGCCCAGGCTTATGAGGATCCCCCCAGGCCAGGCGATCATGTGGGGAGTGGCTGACCAGGTGTCTGGTTTTTATGAAAAGAGATATCTGCAGAATGCACCATTGTAAGTTTACATCGCATTGCATTTATATTAAATATCCTTTCTTTGCAAGCTCAAGGTAATTTTTTCCCTTTTATCTTTATTGGCTTCCTTAGGTTCATTGGAGTCAAATTGCAGCATGACTGAATAATAAATATTTATAGCGGTTGCCCTCAAGCTATACTGGGTATTAATTAATATGTCAAATTGTGACGAGTATATTTTGGTAGTAGCTAAAAGAAAAAAGAAAGAAAAAACATGATTTACCTGGCAGACACTTGACATAAGAAATGTGTCCACAAAAAAATGGTTCTACAAATAAGTAAACTGCGGAAAGCACATATGCAACCTCTGATGCACTTTGTAACATCGCCATGGGTACGCTTGTCGGTTTCTTGTATGGTCTACGAGGTGTTGAACACTGCAGGAAAAAAGTATCTTGAAAATATGCCGGACAGGTTCTGTGTCCTGTTTATATGTCGTGCATCGACATGGATTTCTTTTTGTAAATATGTTTTGTCCATGTTAAATAGTGTACTACTACATACATCACTATATTAGACTGACTTCTAGTGTGTGGATGGATCCACAAGCAGACATAAACATTGAAAACATCTCTAAGTGCGAACTGAATAGAAGTGATCTAAGTTGTTCTTATGTTCCACAAGTATGATCTGCTAATAATACATGAATTAATCAACCAGAATAGAGTGTCATATCAGATATCTGAGTCTGGTTAAACACATCTTATTTTCCATCTAGTCTTATCCAGGAGAAGAAGTTAGGAATGGGTTCTTCTTAGAATATTCTACATGGATTTTCCTCATTTTATTAAGAGAGATGGAAGGGAACAAGACAGGCTGATCCACACTGTATTTTATTCGGCTAAGAAGAATAAGATCTTAAGAGATAGATAGAGATGAATAGATTATCACTGGTAACAACTCCTCAATAACAGAGCTTACCTATCATAAAAAAACAGAGAATACCAAACAAAACAATTACATTAAAACTCTACGATAAGTCAATCTTATTAAAGAAATGAAATAAAGAACACATAATGAAAGTTCTCTTGTATATTTCCGATTTCCCCTCTGCCCATACTTGCATTTTGGTAATATCCCATATTGGATTAAATGTGGCAGGTCTCAACTCTTAAATCTTTATCTACCTTCTACCAGACTTTTAAAATGACCTTATCGAAATAAACTTTGCCTGTAAGCCATCCAAGGAACCTGCCAGCTGAATTTGTTTAACTATAGAGAAGGTGTTCAGATTTAATGTTATGGATGTTCGAATATTTCAAAGTCAACTACAGATGTTCTAAGTTGGCAAGAAGGAATAAAATCTTGAGAGAAGCAGTTTGTAGAACTCAATAACAAACCTCACCTATCAAAATACAGACCCCTTGGATCAAAAACAAAGTTTCATAATCAAATATCTGATAAATAATTTTGAGATATAAAGTAGAACTTGTAAGGAAAGATTTGTCTTTAATGAGAAGGAAATTTGCAGGAGAACAATCACAATATATGTATCTATAAGACCATAAACTTCTGCCTAACCCCCCTTACATACATACCATGTTCTTCCAATGTGGTCTTTTTAACTTTTGATTTAAAAGACTTATAGACAAGCCAACCTGGGTTGGTTCTTGGTGTTCCCTCATGTTCCATGTTTGGTAGGTAACAATGTGCAAACCAGATGTGAGCTTTAAGAGTAGGAATGGGGTAGTGACAACTACTGCGCTACTGTCACAGATATTTTTACTCGGTAATTTTGCTGGAATCTCATATTTTACTTGAATCGGTGATAACTATAGAGTATAGGATGTCATGGACTTGCCTCAAGATACAAAAGTCCTGAATTCTATTCACCACCAACGGGAGCCATTCGCCAGGATAAATCTTGACTTATCGAGCATGTGTATTGGTGAGGTTTTCACGTGTCCCGTCCCAGGATTAGTCAGACAAATGGTGATAAATTATAAACCCTGATGACCCTGGTTGCAAAAAATAAAAAATAATAAACAACAACAACATAAGACTTGAATTAAAATGTGTATTTGATTGGTTAGATTGCATTGGGACCATGTTATCATCATTTTCGGTTACTTGAGAAAGTGGTTTTTGTTTAGGATTTGGTATTGCGTGAACATAAATCATGAAGAAAGTGTGGGTGGTCAGTGGTGGGTAAAGAAAGGTTTAGGGGAGTTTTCTTTATTTGCCCTGCATGCACGTTGGAGTGTCGGCTAAGTGATTTCCTTGCTTTGTCTGTCTGTCTGTCTGTCTGTTTCTCTTGACAAAAGGGACCGCAAAACACCTTTTTTCATGGATCGGTTTAGTTAACTTTCTTCTCCTCAACCAATCAAAATATCCCCCCATTTTCTTTCAACTTGTAAACACACATATTATGACCCTAATGAAAAAAAAAAGCGACAAAAGGCGTTACAGCTACCCATGAGTTTAAGGAGGTCCATTTTTGCCACAGCTTTTACACACATTCCATTTACATGCCAACAAGATAATGACGTTTAGGTTTTCTTGGTGCAATGGTATCAGGGTCTTAATACACTGACAGATGACAAAAGCGTTGTCTGAGTCCACCACCAGAAAATGATCAAATTTTCGTGACCCCAACTTTATATTATATGCGGCGGAGGGACACACTTTTTTATGCGAATAAAATACTATAAAAAACGGATAAAAAGATAAAGATTATGTTAAAGACAAATAATATGATTGATTGTAAAAGCATTCATAGGAGCAATAAGGTCGGTTGCTTAGGTGGAAGCAACCAACCTTGTTTTTTTGCCAACCGACCACCTATTAGGTCTAGGTGGTCGGTTGACAATTGAATAAAATAATAGGTGGTCGGTTGACAACCTAAACAACAGCAAAAAACACCATAGGCCCACAGACACATGGTGGGGGTGGGTTGTTAAAATATTCATGTCGTGCAGTTAAAAACTGTGCGGCATAAAGCAGCCAATAAGGGAATGCCACGTGTCATCTTCTGATTTGATGAATATGTTAAACTGAGCGACATATTAAAATTTTAATTATAATACATGTGGTTGTCTTCTATTGGCTTTCATGCAGAACTATGCGGCATATAAAATTGATCACGTGGCTATATCTTGGCCGTCCTTTTATGCCGCACAGTTCTGAATTGTGTTGGGCTCATTTGATCATGGGTCGGTTTGGCACTGCTGTATAAAAATCAAGATTGATTACTCTTAAGTCATTTTAACCTTACTCTTTGCATATGTTCTAAAGTATATTATGTTGTAATGCAGACAAAATGTGTGGACCTAATGACCAAATTGACATAAGACTAACTCCATTTTCATCAACTCTTTTTAGTTAGGTCTTAGGATAACTCTACTTTGATGAAACTCCAAGTTATCCATAGTTTGGTTGTTGTCATCTTCCTTTTATTGTGGAGCTTTGGTCACCAACCATAATAAACCCGAACATAATTATTAAAAATTACACGTGTCTCCCCTACATTGGTTACAAATTGGTGAATACTTTGGTCATCTCACATTTTTTATTTCTGTGGAGACTGCTGGAACACGTCAACTAAGATTTGCCCTATTTGCAACTTGCACTGCCACCTCAACGTGGCCCAGCAAGATTTTGACATGTGGAATTCAATGGTGGGCCCCGAAGTACTGCAGCCGCATTGTAACCGAAACATGTCTTTTTGTCCCTCGTGATTAACTAAATAGCCGCACCGTTTCGATATCAACTTGAGCTCTCCCGACCTTTTCAAGTTCTGATCCAGTGTTTTCAGTTGTAAGCTAAGTAGCTGTGTAATTCTAGTTGTTGACCGTTGGATCAGTGTTGGGTTATTCTGGATCGTTGATGTGTTTGGTTATGGTGGTCCGGTGTGGCGTAGAATAATTATTTACAAAACTGAAATTTCGGTATTCACACGTTCCTTCGGCGGAACTGTGGTGTTCTACAAAAGTCGCCAAAAGCCACATGAAAGTGGTCCCTTTATCTTCTACTTCCCCAAGTTTAATTCTAAACTTGCCCCCGGGATATCTATGTGACACGTGTCAAACAATTTTTTTTTATACGGAATGAATATTTCGACAACAATAATCACTTAAGACTTAAGGAGCGGCGGGTGGGTTAATCATTGTTCATAATTTATCACAGTATATCGAGTGCGCGTCCAATCCAGTCATTTGATTTAAGAGAAAAACAAATTTTGACTGGCAGCCTAGCCTGTTGCTGGGGATTGGAGGATCAGTTTGCTGTTGCTTCGAAACTAAAGAGATTCAGCCAAACATTCTTATCAAATCCCATCTCAAGCAGCTTCCGACTTAAACACACCCGCCATATGATTTCGACAATTCTCAAAATAATTTGAAAAAAACGCGAATGAATCCGTGAAATGTATGACCGTTGAGTATTTCCATAAAACAACACCGAGAAGCACAGGATCATCCAATTGTGTAGAATCCTAATATTTGTACTGTTTGGTGATGTTGTAGAAGGGATTACTTCAACTACACGGATAAGGATAATATACCCAAAACTATCCTCTCACAATAACACTTTAGTGACGTCACAACATTTCCCCTCCCCACATATAAATACTTGTCACAATCTTCACATCACTCCCCAAAACCTTTTCTCATTTTTTTTCCTCCCAAGCAGCTCCCTCTCTCCAAGGCTAACTCAACTTACAATGGAAACAAAAGCCTCTCAAAATTGGGTCAGGGGTAGCTGTATCGGTAAGGGCTCGTTTGGCACCGTTAGTATCGCCATCCGTAAACCCACCGGCCAACTTTTCGCGGTTAAATCGGTTGATACCGATACCAAAACAGCTCATATTTCCCATATTGAGTCACTCGAAAACGAAATTGAAATTCTTCAATCACTTTATTCTTCGCCGCATATTATTAAATACTTGGGCGATGACATAACACGCGAAATATCGTCGAGGTACCGTAATTTACACATGGAGTATATGTCCGGTGGGACCGTGGCGGATTACGCTACGAAATATAGCGGGAAAGGCGGTGGCGACGATTATATTATAAGGTCATATACATGGTGCATTTTATCGGCATTGAATTATGTACATTCACGGGGCATTGTTCATTGCGACGTGAAAGGGAAAAATGTTCTAGTGGATTCGTCTAGTCCTGGTATCGCGAAACTAGCCGATTTCGGATCGGCTAAGCGAATTTCGAATTCGGACTCGGGTAACTCGCCTGTTTTGCCACGCGGGACGCCAATGTGGATGGCGCCCGAGGTGGTACGAGGCGAGAAACAAGGACCGGAGTCCGATATTTGGTCGTTGGGGTGCACGGTCATTGAAATGATCACAGGGGGACCTCCGTGGAAAGACCGCGGTTACGAAACCGTGAACCGGATCGGTTTTTCTAGCGAAATACCGGTTTTTCCAGCTCAATTATCCGAACTAGGCCGCGACTTCGTCCAGAAATGCTTACAACGAGACCCAAATGCGCGATGGACTTCCGCGGAGCTACTACGACATCCGTATGTGTCCGCTGACATCATCGCAAAGTCGTCCCCTCGAAGTGTTCTCGACTGGTCTAGCTCAGAATTTCGCGACAACATCGACGAGGACAATGAAGAAAATCGGACTAAGTCCGATTCCAATTCGGATCATTTGAGTTCTGATTTAGTGAATTCCGCCAGGGAGAGAATTGGGGAATTGGGGATTAGTTCAGGGGCAATTTGGGAATCTGATGGTTGGGAATTGGTGAGGTTTTGCCGCGAGAGTGAAGAAGAAGGGACAAGTTCGGTAAATTCGAATTTTTCGGGGACTGAAGTGGGAATTGAAAACAACGGAGGGGCAAAATGGGAATATATTGATTGTGGTTGTTACATCAGCCTTGCTAGTTGGTGTTGCGGTTGTAAAGATTGTTTTGGTTGTCAGCATGAGTTGAAAGAAAGAAGGGAGTTTGTTGGTGATGATTGTGATGACCACTGTTGGTATCAAATATTTTTATCATTGATCATTATTTTTTTATTAATTTTCATAATCAATAAATTATTTTTACTATTTATTGGGCATATTCTTCGCGCTTTGATGTTTTTATGCTCTATAATATTCCCTTCTTGCTGGTGCGTTTTGCTTTCTAGTGCTGCTCTGAAGACACCGTGGTGGAGAGAATCAATTTCTACTTCATCGATAATTTTTTTTGCTGCTTATCTTAAAAAAGGTTCGGGTAACTGATTTTTTTTTAACTTGACCCTGTTGGATTTATGACTTGCTGTTTTTAACTTAACACCTCGCACACCCTCAGGGCCGCCCCTGGCGAGAGATGATGTTGTGCCTGTTGCACAACTCGGAGGTATGTTACGAGCTAAGCTAGTTGGTATCCACATATGTCATCTCCTCCCAGTTGAAATTTGCAAGGCTGGTTTTGGCTGTAATAGGTATGGGTTGGATGATGAGAAAACCCTTTAATAGGTAAATTTATAAGTAAAGGGGAACTACAGTTGGATGTTTTATATTTTTATGGTTATCTTTGATTTACAGATCTATCATCAATACAAACTTATTATCATCAACTATACAGCAAACACAGAAAGATAGAATGCATGTGAAAACTGTGTTTTGGTCTCTTCAGTTCCAGAGCTCAGTTGCGCTGTAACATTACTTTGCTCTTTCATCTCCAGTTGGGATTATGAAGTTTAGTTAGTTGCCTATGCACTTTGCACTGCCTATATAACTGACCCCGCCTTATTATTAAAATTAAAGTTACACCAATGGCATTAGAGTATAGCGATCCAAATTGTTTAAAAACATCTTCTTCTTTTTGTGGATACTCAAATTGCACTTCTATTCATGCAATCAGACGCTATATGTGACCGCGATGAAGTACCAGTCACAAATTGTTAGAGGCCCACTTCACTACTATTTCTTTAATGTTTTCATATATATTTTTTATTAAAAAAAGTTAGTGCGCCAAGTCAATAGGCGTCCTGCCAACTCAAATGACGTGGGTATTTTGCTAATTCAACTGGCGCGCAATGCCAATTGAATTGACACAGCTTTATGTGCTTCTTTTTTTTACATTACAAAAATAGTAAAATAGGTTGTGCACCAATTGAAATGGCATGGTTTTTCGTTTTAAAATTTATTTTTTTATTTTAAATTAAGTAATAGTTCTTGCGGTCACAAAAAAAAAACAGTAACACGTATCAAGATACAATATCTATCCTGGAAAAGTTACTCTATCTGACTTCGAAACTCAAGAGATTCGGCCAATTAGTTATATCAATTTCCATCTCTAGCAGCTTCCAACTCAAGAACAAAAAAACACAAAAAAGCTAAGATGGTTGATTAGCGAACAACTTAAACACACCCGCCATATGATTTTGACAATTCTCAAAACAATTTGATAAAACCACGCCGATCCGTGAAATATATCGCCGTTGAGCATTTCCATAAAACAATACCCAGAAGCATTTCCATAAAATCTGTGCAACGTGAAAGGGAAAAATGTTCTAGTGGATTCGTCAAGTCCCGGTGTCGCGAAACTTGCCGATTTTGGATCGGCTAAACGAATTTTTGGTTCGGACTCGGGTAACTCACCTGTTTTGCCGCGGGGGACGCCAATGTGGATGGTGTAATTGCAAATGACAAATAGAAGAGCCAAAACTCAATGCTTTGATACAACAATCGGTAATTTATTACAATATAGTAACCAACCAGTACAGATTGCTAGTTTTGAACATTGGACATATCCACTTCAAAAACTGCTTTGCAAAACAACATACACAAGTTTACCATTTCAGAAAACCTGTGCTTTATTTCAACAATACACAACCAGAAATAAGTGATAATAGTTTGTGAACCATTTTTGCTAATAAAAAGCTTCAGCCTTCTTAGTCCTCACATCGCTAATTCTCATCCACGGCTCTGTTCAAGTCAATAGTGCTCCTGACTAAGGACTAACATGATTGCAAAAAGAGTAACTACCGCGGCTAAGGTTCGGACTAATATAACTGCAAACAGAGTAACTAAGGTCAAATATAAAATATGAAAACTAATCTCAACTGAAATGTTACACTTGTTCTCTTACCTCATTGGATCTTCCTGTAGTCAATTTTAATGTTGGGGATGTGCGATATGATTTTCCAGTCCTCTCCTTCCCTCTGGCAACGTGGTCCGAGAATATCACAATTGTTGATAGCTAATTTCTGAAGTGAGGTAAGATGCCGCAACTCTTGGGGAATACATTCGACCTTCTCGCTGTTACGAATGATTAATCTTTCGAGAGATTTCAGCTGCGCTAAGCCCTGGGGGAGTGTGACACAATCTTTACAGCCTATAGTCAAGATTTTGAGGGTGCTGCTGGCTGGTAGTTTCTCCAATGTCCACAACTTTGGGCAGTTTATGATTGTCAGCTCCCTGATTGTACTAGAGGACATGATGCATTCTGGTAAGGACTTTAACTTTGGGCAATCATAAAATTCAAGATCCACAAGAGAAGGCATAATTGTAATTTCGTTTCTGGTCGTCATCTCCCACACCTCCCACTCGTTCAGATCTATAAACCAGAGCTTCTTCAACTTGGGAAATGATCTGTCAACACCATCACTGCTATAAATGCCAAAAAACTCACTCCCAATCCGTTTCATCTTTGGCATATTATGTATGAAGAGTTTTTCAAGCGATTCTAGAAAAGGCAATTGCACACAATTACACTGATTCACAACTAAAACGAGCAGATTGGACAGAACTGTACCGCTCATTATCCATCTTGGAAACTTAGAACCGATGTATGACTTAATTGTCAATTCATTCAAATTGCCGTGGGGTTCCAAGCCTTCAAGAACTCCTTCAATTCTCTCTACTTCGCTTGTCCCAAACGAATCATTCCATTCAAAGGATAGTTCCAGATCACGCAAGTATTCGTCATTCTTCAACTCTGCCTCCATGGCTTCGTCTTTATTTGTTACTCGCTCTAGCCTTTGGATTTCTAGTTCTCGTTGGTGAAGATTAAGGTTCTTTAGGTCTCCAATTTTACAACCTCCTCCCACTATGAATTTTGTTAAACTTTTTAAAGACCTCATTCTCCCAATTCCTTGTGGAAGGAACTCAAGCTTATAAGTGTATTTAATTCCAAGATGCCTCAAGTTCGCCAGCTTCCCCATTCCTTGAGGTAGTTCACGGAGTTCATAACAATGGTTAAGCATCAAGGTTTGCAGATTGTAAAGATTGGTAATTGTTTCAGGTAATTCTTTCAACGATGTCCTAGACAAGTCAAGGTATCTTAAGTGTATCAGTTTCTCTACTTCAGGGGGAAGAATACTAATACTCGTAATATCACTATTGAAAACCCAAAATTGAAAATCCAATACCCTAAGGCAAGTGAGTTGATGAAATAGCCCCAATATACTTTTGTCTCCTGTGACGAGGGTACGTATATTATTTGCACTGCAAATGGAGTTGGCATCTCTAAACTCCAATACAGTTAAATGACGTACCTTACTACCCTTAAATTCGTTATTTTCCATGAAAACACATTCATTTTGTGTGAGAATCTGTGCGAGATCATGCTGAAGATCGTGCATCTTGCAACTAATTATGTTGCCCTCGTCATCTTTTTCAAAATCTTGAAAAAACGATCTCATTGCTAGTGTATCAAAATACTCTGCGCCAATACTTTCAAGCTCTCTTCTTCCCTTGGATGTAAGATATCCTTGGGACATCCACAACTTAATTAAATAATCTTTTCTTATTTCCTCGTCTTTTGGAAAGATGGCACAATATGTAAAGCACCATTTTAAATGTGACGGAAGGGCGAAATAACTCAACAGTAAAGCTGGCAAAACACCTTGCTCAACTTCTGTAAATTCCCACATATCACTGTGCAATACATCATTCCAGTCTTGGATGGTTTTCTTAAAGAGCATCAAGCTTCCTATACTTTTTAGGGCAAGAGGCAAGCGTCCACACTTTTTTGCGATTTCCTTTCCAATTTTTTCCAGCCTATCGCACTCTTTTTTCTCCCTCCCCCCCAAAGCAATCCCACTAAAAAGTGACCACGAATCCTCCTCGGACAATAGCCCCAGACTGTGTACATAGGTTGAGCCCATCATTTTTGTAACTCTTTCACTACGTGTGGTAACCAGGATCCTACTTCCTCGTGCAGCACCATTAAGTGCAGCCTTCAACGGGTTCCACTTTTTATGATCCTCAGTCCAGACATCGTCTAGAACAAGCAGCAACTGCTTTCCCTTAATGGAGTTGCACAAAAGGAGATGCAAACTCTCCCACTCAATATCATCTGGGAAACTACCACCAAGATGCTTCACGATTGTCTTAGCAAGTTTAGTAAGATCAAAAGGATCTGAGACACAGATCCACACTCTCTTTTCAAAGTGGGTCATTACCTTATCGTCATTAAAAACTAGCTGGGCAAGAGTTGTCTTCCCAAGCCCACCCATGCCTACTATAGACACGACAGGGACACCTATTTTGCGGTCACTACCCTCGCTCACCAACTTGCTTACTATAGTATCTCTCTCCTTATCCCGACCACATATCTCTGATATGATCACGGAGCTAGTCTGTAGTCGAACTTTTGGCACCTCAGTTTCATTACTTAGTTTGAAGTTATATTTTTCTTTCTCACTCGCAATCACATCTAGTCTTTCCCTTATCTCTTTTATCCTATGACCAATGTCATGGTGCAATGTGATTTTATTGAAAGAATAGCAAGGAGATAAAAGGCAGTAGCATACCTTTTTCTTGCCAACCTGAGCATTCTCGACTCCACTTACTTGTGATTTAAGGATTCTCGTACGCCATTCATCCAACACATCATCAATGTCATACGCTACTTCTTTGAGCTCCTCTATCCAAAGTTTTACAGACTCGTCCTTAATTTGTTGTTTCTCTGCATCATCAAGAACAGCATGAATCTTCTTAAACGTTGCAGAAAGCTTTTTAACCTCTCCACGAGCACCGGCCACGAGACCCACCTCCTCTTTGAGCTCTTGAACTAGAAAAGACATCAGTTGTTCGACGATAGTGGAAACAAGTGCATCAGCCATAGTTGGTTGATTGTAATAGGAAATATGCAACAGGGGAAGATCACAAGAAAATGAAGATGTTTAAACCACACAGAAATGTTGATCAACTCTACTCTGCCTTTAAAGACATCTTTTTTAAAGGGGGTCCTAGTCCATTATTTTTTATGCTGATATTTACTTTGTAATTGAAATCTATGGTATTTGCATGGAGGACATCCAAGTTCTTTACTAAAGTATGTGCTTAGCTGTTAGAGCAAGATGGGAATCATTGTTAGACTGGACCCTTATAATTAGAGGGATGAATCTGGTTCCTTATTTTGGATGCTTATATTTACTTTATAGTGAGGCACTGACCTAACAAAGCAATATCTGAATCACTCATATTGCATGTTTTAATTTTCAGAAATTTTGCATCCAATATGGAGAAGTAACTTAGACCTTTCCCGTATATTTTTCTGGTGTAGTTTTATCAGGGTCAATATTTGATCAAAACAATCAGACCAACGAGACCAACCTCCTCCTTGAGCTATTGAACTAGAAAATATATCAGTTGTTCCAGCACAGTGGAAACAAGTGCATCCGCCATTGTTACTTGGTTGTAATAGGAAACATACAAGAGGGGAAGATCACAAGATACACGAATTCTTAAACTACGAAATATTTTGATCAACAACTACAACTTCATAGAATACGTCTTCTGTGGAGTACACATGTTCTTTATAAAAAGTAGATGCTTAGTTGCTAGAGCAAGTTTAGAATCTCTAGATCAAAGCTTGGAAGAAGTTTACAAAATTATGCCAAGGGGAAATAAGGAGCATCTAGGCTAGTCCATTATATGTAGCACTTTTAAGGCCAAAGCATTGTTAGACTGGACCCCGCTAAAAGAAGGTTCTAGTCAGTTATTTTGGATGCTGAAATTTATTTTGTAAGGAGATGCTGACGTAACAAAAATGTTGAATCTTTCTGATAGGAATCGTGGTCGTATCCACAACCACGCGTAGCAATCTGATAGGAATCGTGTTCACAAGATAGAAAGGCCTTGGGTGGTATCTTTAGATTACCTAATGGGATCCCCATTGTAGCCTTTAACAGACCTGTTCTGGAGGATGTAGGTATTGGATGTGTTGAAACAAAGGCCATCTGTGAAGGCTTTAAAGTTGCAGATAGACTGGGCTTCAAAAACTTATGTGTGCAGGCTGATTCAGAATTTGCAGTAAAAGTTCTAAATGGTGATTACAAGCAGCCCTGGTCATGCATTACTGATTTGAGAAATGTCAAGAATGTAATCACAAGAATGGATGATTGTTTGATTATGAACAAAAAGATGGAAGGGAACAAACCTACAGATTACATCACTTCAGAGATGGATATTCAAGAAGATTATGTCTTTTTTCCTTGCAGTTTCCCTCCCCAACCTGTAAATTTTTGTATAGAAGATATCAATTGTAAAAGATATCCTAGGATGTAATTTTTGTGCAGTCAATAAAGTCTGGTAGGGGTCTGCCTCAACCCCAACTTCCTCCTAAAAAAAAATAACCACGCGTAGTATGTTTTATTTAGTTATTGCTATTTACTTTAAATTTTAGAGAGATAGATTATAGAGTTTGGGGTAAATCTCATAAACCCTAGGTCTTTTGACTTTTATTTTATACAATTGAGAGAACTTAGTATTAATCGAGATTAATTTAGCTTCCGCGTACGTAGTTTTTAACAAATTGGTACCAGAGCAAGCAAGATTTTGCGGATTTTTTATTATTATTTTCTACTACAGTGACTTCGGCGTTGTTACAGTGCTCGACATCTATTACAGTAATTTCGGTGTTTGATACAATATTTTCTGCGTTGCTACAGTGATTTCTATATACTTTTTTTCTTATATGACGAATGATGGATAAGAAAACACCAAAGAAAATGCTAAAAGAATCTCTCAAGTTTCTTTTGGAGTCTAACAAAGAACTCACGAAATCAAACAAGATGATGTCTAAGCAACTTGAGGTGATGTTTGCCAAATTGTGTGCCCTAACGAGTTTCGGTGGTGATGAAAGATTTGTCGACGCCATTGAAGATGAAGTAAAAATATGAGAAAAAAAGATTGTCGAAAAAGCGAGGTTAGAGACGGGAGTTGTGACGAAGGATTCAAAATTTTTTGATGGAGATCGCTTAGAGATGAAACACCACGAAGAGACGATGGAGAGAGAGGTTCATCATGCGATTGATCTAGCTAATAAGAAAGAAAGACGATGATGTGTCGAAGAGTTTTTTGTCAAAGTTCGACGAGGTGGTTGCAACATTGATGCGAGAGGTTCACATGATCAACGATTTCCAATTGATAGGAATCCCACAAAAGAAGACCAACCCCAATCAAAACCCTTGTCTAAAATTTGAAGAACGATCGGAGAGGGGATGATTATATCGCCAACGATGGAGAGAGGGTCACCGGTGTCTACAGTGGCTGGAATTTAAGAGAGAGAGAGAGCCGCATATCGCCGCCAGGATCAACGGTATCCGTGACTTGTTGCACAAAATGAACCAAGAAATTTGGAAAGAAGCAGTGGGCAACCCAATACGTGCAACATTTTACAACGTTTATCAAGCAATTAATTGGGATAAACCCCCAATCTTTGATGAGTCTCCATAAGAGGTAATTGCTTTAGAGTTTGTTGATCCATTTTGGGATGAATTTAAAGACCGTAGAAGTTAAATTTTTCATCAGTATTTGGGACCAAACGAGCAAGTCGCGCATGAAAGTTTTGGCACAACAATCATTTTTTTATTTGCAGGCAAACCAAATGGGTACAACAAATATCGTAGAAGAATTTGCAGCTATCCTATACTCATAGTTGTTTCTTATGTATTTAAAATTCATGGATCTGTGGTTCTAGTAGATTAGTACAGTTAGTAGTTATATATGCATCCAATGAAGCGACACGGGATTTTAGATGACGTGTTTCCCAATCTATTAGATATATTAACGACTTATGGCAAATTTTGTGGCCGTCTTCCCGCTTCTTTCGTCGTGCATTTTTTTGATGACTTGTTGATTTTCTCGCTAGAGTTTGTGGTCGAGCTCTTCTTAGATGGGGAAAGTTGATAAGAATCGTGGTAGTATCCACGACTATGCGTAGCACATTTCATACGTCGTGTGTGCGCTTTTTATTTAGTTATTTCTATTACTTTAAATTTATGAAATTATATGATTAGTTTCCTAATTGGATTGATATTATGGTTTCTTTTGTGCTAGGTCTTTTCTCCTATAAAATAGAGCATAAGCTTAATTTATTTGGAAGATTGGTTTTAATGAGAGAAAAAGCTTAGCCTTAAGAGAGAGATTGTAGAGTTTGGGGTAAATCTTAAAAGTTCTAGGTCTTTTTACCTTTATTTTATGCAATTGAGAGAACTTAGTATTAATCGAGGTTAATTTAGTTTTCGTGTACGTAGGTTTTAACACTTTCATTGGGTAGATTTTACAATTCTAAACCCAGTAGAGATGGGAAGATGCAGTAACATAAGTTCAAAAGCTACAAGAAACTTTGCATGTGCGAAGTGTAAACTAAATCAAACTACATTACCATAAAAATGCCAAAGAGGAGTAACTAAATAATCTACAGAAGTAAACATTTCCCATTACATAAAAAAGCATACCTACAAATGCAATTAATTTATAAATGATAAGAGTGCAAGTAACGTTCAAATTATCTTCCAAATGCAAAACATGACAATATCTAAACATTAAATATCTATAAGGATCTAGAACTTAGTACGATCGATAATCACAATAAACGATAATGCAAAATATAATCACATATCTTGATCCATAGTTTTATTGATCGTTCGTCGGCGGTGGGGAGCGATGACAACTAGGTTTTTTCTCTCTTAACCTTTACTTTGAGATAGTGTTTTAGTTGATGGGCAAAGTATACTTATATAAGGTAGAGAGATGACCTAGTTTTCTAATTCAATAAGGACTATTTTCTATTAAAGTAGAGAGCTCGTAGGAAACCCTAACCTCATTAACAAATATGATTAGTTTTCTATTAGGACTTAGATCCTCATAATTAAAAACCCACAATTACTAAATGACTCCTACTCATGTGGGCCGTAATAAGTCTTATACCATAATTTTCCCCTCGCTTGCAGAAATTGCTCGAATGTAGCAACTTGCCTCGTCTTTGTAGCTCAGTGTTTGATTCGTGGTCGCCATACCAAAAAGAATAGAGTGATCTTGGATCACCATCCACCCCTCAGATACCTGACTGTTAGAAACTGAGCTCAAATATTTAGCACCAGGTAATTAATGTTACAAGCAAAGCTTCCACATTAATCATATGAACTGCATTAGTGATTAGTAAATACGTATTATTCTTCGCCCCATGGAGAGTCGAAGTTATTATATTGAGAGGGTATTTGCTCTTGAATACTACTCGACCGAGCAACTCCCCAGTTTTTGATTGAATCTTCACATATGTTTCCGCCTTAATTGTTTGTTTAACTTCCTTAAATTATCCACCAATCTTGAACTTTATCTTGTTCTTAAACTTAAATTCTTGCGTGATATAGGTGGTGAGGTTCCTAGCTGATGAATTAACCCATCCTAAAATGTGTGTAGTTTTTTTTACGTTTATCTTGAATTTTCCATCAAGCTTTTTGAACTTTGATTTACATTTTATTGAAAGAGGGAACTTGATAGAAAAGGGGAGTTAGACATTCAACAAGTTTGTTCATCAGAAAATTTAGTCGACACATTTATGAAGTCATTTCCAAGAGCGACATTCAGAAAGTTGATATATGGCATTGGGATGCGGAGACTTAGCATATTACAATCGGGGGGAGAATCCCCATAAAAGCCCTTAAAGACTAAAACACGTTGTACTCTTTTATCCTTTGCTGTAGTTTTTAGCATACTAGAGGTTTTTCCACGCAAGGTTTTAATGAGACAACATAAAGCGTGTCTTTCGCTAACTTGAAAGACTGGTTGCATTCTTTTATATTTTCGAGGTTTTCCCTTTAGGTTTTCTGGTTAGATTTTTGAATATAACAAGCTACTTCAAGATTATGTGGGCACCCAAAAGGGGGAGTGTTATATAATGAGGCGTAGTGGAAAGCCCAACCCATGATTGGGTTTGGGAGCCCACATAAAAGTCCATGTAAGGAGTTAGTTTAGTTGGTTAGTTACTTAATAAAGTTTTATCCTCGACTCTCTCTCTCTCTTACTACGTTCAACCACTAACACCCCTTCACAACAGAGATAGATATACAAATGTTTTACTCTATATTAATGTGAAAGTAAAATTTAGTCTGTTGACACATTATGGCAGGTTTGGCTCATATTTTTTTAAAAGTTAAATTTCTGATAAATAAACTACTTTCTTGTGGTTCGTTACATACCCAAAATAGTCTACAGGATTGCTTTTAAGTCGGGTCAGTGGCCATTGCCGGTAATGCCTCTATTAGAGCATATGCAGCAGTAGGATTGGGTGGTTTGCTCAAACCCACCCTCTCCTCTTCCAGATCAATTTGAAACCCACCATTTAAGTTTGTTTTAACTTAACCAATTACTAAATGACGTGTGGTAAGAGAGATGAGAAAAAAAATTTAGAGAGAAAATGAAAAATAGTGTCGCACAATTCAGAACTGTACGACCCTTATTTATATTATTTTTAAATCATGCATCGCGGACCGTTGAAACTTGTGACGTGTCTTAATCAAAAACATCTTTTTTTCCGCATAGTTCTGAACTATGTGACTTTGAAAAAAATGGAAATCATCTTAAGAGTTTATGAATCGACCTTTATGGTGAGTTTGGTTGAGTTTTTAGGTGCCACCTTGGCCAACTCACCCTACTGTTGTTGATAGATTGTCGTTTGTCTAATCAAAATCTTACTTACTTAACAATGTAACAAAAATGCAAGTAGGGTGTCAATTTGCTGAGAGATACGTTATTCTAGGGTAAGCTAAAATCTATACGTTATTCTAGGGTAAGCTAAAATCTAAAGGGAATGGGGTTTGTTATGACAAAAATCTCGCTTAAACTAGGTTTTGAAAACAATTATTAAAAATAACTAGACATTTGGATTCTACTCTATATTAGTATATTATGGTTTAATTTAATAGGTTTATGGTCTTCTCCTTAAATTTTCTCTTTCAAATCGAATTCTCAGGGTTTAGAATTCTCTTTTGACTTCTCTATTAAGAACAAATCAGAGAATCTAATCTATTAGTATCTAGATTCAAATCCTAAGTTATTGACCTATGGATTACTCCATCTCACTAGAAATAAGAGTAATCCCAAGGTCCAGAGGTCACTAAGTGGTCTAAGAAATTAATTCCTTATTTAGGACATTGATTCCTCACTAAGTTAGAATTGTTCTCTCCAACTTGTTGGGTTCAAGAAATTTGAAGAACAAGCCTAAAGAGTGAACATAAACCTCTAGGTCTAACCTATGGCCTGCAAAAAAAAACAAAAAACATACACCTATAGAGCTTCCCACTCAGATCTAGACTGAGGGGATTAACCCTACAACATCTTAACAAACAAGATCAATGAAAGATAACAAACTAAATTTTATTAAACTTAAACTTAGAGTATTGAGATACAAACTCAATTTTCCAGCTCTCCAAAACCCTGTAAAAATAAAAAGTAGGTTTAGAGAGGGAGAACAAATCCTTAAATAAAAAAACCCTAAGGTTTGAAGTGTTTTAACTACCCCTAGTCTTCTCCAGTAGTGACAGACTGGCATTTGATGAAGTTTTACCCTCTTTAGATTACCTCGAGATGTGTGCCAAAATTTATAGCTTTCGACCACGGATAGTCGGCGATCGCTAGTGACAGGCCTTGTGTCGGCGGGGATCGCCGGTAGGTAGTGGCCGAAGTTTTTCAATCTTTTGGGTTTTACTTCGCTTAATTATTGATGTATTGATAGACATAGAATACGTAAGATTAATATGCCTAAAATATCGGTTTGTTAATCCCAATTTATTATTTTCTAATGTCAGTAACATTTTCTTCTTTTCAGGTATTTATCATTGTTAGAGTTAATAAGTAGAAAAAGACATCTAATAGAAGGTACAAAGAGCCGAAGCATCTCCAACAGTCTCTCAGATATAAGGAAGATGTCTACATCCAATGTACTTATAGATTTACTCTAAGGAATAAAGATGATGAAAGACTCTACAAGGATTAACTCTAGAAGAATTATTTAGATAGAAGATAGAATAGAAATGAGATATAATTTATATGAGATAGGGTTTCTCTTTACTTAGAGATAAAATTTCAAAAATGTAAACAAGTCTCTCCTATCTTCTATAAATAGGAGAGCATTTTTATGTATTTTATCATCTCATTTTTGAAGGAATAAAGCTTGAGTTTTTTTATCTATTTATCTATCTATCTCCTTTATTTAATTTATACTTTTAGAATTAAGTTGTGACCGAGCGCCATTAATGGAGAGCTAGTCTCCTTAGCTTAGACTAAGGATTGACCCTCCGGCAAAACTTGAGCTAATCGTTAAAATAATGGTAGTATAAGATTTAGTATTGCTCTAAAATTCTCTGATTTATAGTAATGGGGAGTTATCTAGCCATGATAACTTCAAATTACTGTAAATATGAGGAGAACACAAGATTATCCATATCTTGTTGTTTTCACACTCCAGGGAATATATAAATTACTAGGGTTATAATTCTCCGCCTAGCCATGGAGGGAGTTTACGTACCCTAGATCCGATTGTCCATACACGATTAATTGTAATATAGAGTTTTAACCATAAACACTAGTTATTTGATCCGTGATAGACCTAGCCATGGCTATCACGAGCGGAAAATCTACCGTTTTTCTATTATTTTAGCAAGCTAAGTCGGAGGAGCCCGAAGCCTATGTTATTTTCTTTATATTCTTACCAAATTAGTAATTTAGATTTGATTTTTAGTTTATAATACATTTTCCAAAAATTAGTTTAATAAACTTTATTAGTTAGATCAGTAAAATTAGTTTTTAATACGTGTACTCCTCGTAGATTCGACCCCCACTTGCCCTTATTATATTACGACATCCATAGTTTTGAACGAGGTATTTAGACCGAGTTTTTCTCGCATCATGTATGAATTGACATCTATCCTTCTCCTCCCTTGTATTAGTGATGATCTTGATTTTTATGTAGCTTAACTAGGCCAAGTCTGATAGAAACTACTCTGCTGAACTACTGGAACTAAGTGTGGTTCTTATGCCATTTTATCTCTGATTTGGCCATTTTCTTACTAAATTAACTCCAGTAGAGTATAGAACATGAAAATGAGGTAACTAGACAATAATTAGACAAAAGGGTCTCAAGACGGTCAAATACACGTGAAAAAGGCTTAAATTTTACACAAAAATGTGCTTATCAGCTGTGAGGTAGCTTTGGAAAAAAATGGGTTGCCTCCACCTAAGCAACTCACCCGACTGCTACATATGCTCTTAATAAGAATAATGGCAACTCTAACAAACGTCAAAAATATACTTATAATGGCAAGATTTTGAGGTATAACAACATTTTGATGCTAATATTTACCACTTTTGCAGCTTCGGTTGTGAAGTCAAATAGCGGACTAATCCCCTCGGCTTCCCCATCCAGGTCGGAAGAAGATGTGATTATGAGTGACACCGGAGGCCTTAGATGCCATTTATACTAAGAAATTGGTGGAATTTTTTTAGTGTTTGGGTTTGATTTCTGTTACCTAGCTCAGAATTCTTTGATTACCATAGGGACGGACGAAGTTCCAATTCGATTATGTGCATTCAACTAGATTGAATATGAGGGGAGCTAGTAGTGGGATAGCATTTTGGGGAATCATTTAATCGTTGGCCATGTTCGAAAAGCAACCATGAGAAAGGTGCGTGCCATTCAACAATAATCTAAAAACAACAAGAATCAAACATGCCGTACGTTTTGGTTGTTTTCAAAAACGGCAATATTTCTGTTGTTTCGATGAAACAATAAAAACCAACCAAACGTATATAAACGACACTAAATCTCTTCTCCCTTTAATGAAACTCTATCAGTCTCTCTCTATCAAAGTTTTGATTTACGGAAGCTTTAATTTCTCGCGCTCTTAGAGCCTCCTAAAGTGCCTCACTATCTTGGAATCCAAGGTGCCACCTAGGATTTTCCTCATCCCACAGTTCCTCACCGACTTGGATTTTACCCTCCAAAACCAAGGTCGAGTCTTGGAATCCAAGATTCAACCTTGGATTCAAGTTCGCGATTGGGCACCTAAGTGTTGGGCACCTGTTTATTTTTAAACAGCGCCTTAGACTTAAGCGCCTATGTTAATTTTTTTTAATTAGGCGCCCAACTCTTAGGCACATGTTGAACTGAGTAATTCGTTGGAGCTTCTAAAACCAAGTCATTTCCCTCTTTTCACCACTTAAACAAAAACTACCTCCAATTGCACCACACAACTCCTCTTCTTCACTCCATCTCTATCAATTGATTTAAAATTGTTAAAATTATTAAGCCCGATCTCTCAAGGTAAGCTCATGTTTTATTTTACCATATCTCATTTAGTTTTCTAGAGTACACTATTCTAGGGTTTTAAGTTTTTCTGATTATTAATCTATATTAAAATTATTAGATGAGTTCTATGAATACTACACAAGAGAAATATTCCACTACCGAGAATAATTTGAATCAACCCAACAATTGGGAACAACAATAACAACAAATCCTACCTAATTGATTGCAATTTACTCATTCACAACCCTTTTAATCATTTTTACTCGCCTAACAATTGGGTACAACCTTCTCAACCGTTCATAGTACCCAATAATTGGGGACATTCCATCATCCTTCTCCATTAGCTAATCCCTCACAAGCTAAATCATCTCATCACAAACATCTCACGGTTTTTACTTATCTCAATCCAAAGACGTCGGGGTTGTTGATGGATAAAAAGCTAAAGGCAAACATCACTTGACTAAGAAAAATACCAGTTGAGGCGCGGGGTCTCAGTTGCTGAAATGGACGGGCATTCAAAAAAAAAATCTTACGAAAGCTTGGATTCATGTCTCGGAGGATAAAATCAAAAACAACAACCAATAACTTGATATTTTTTGAGACTCAGTTTTGGATGCATTTCATAATTTCTGTGAACAGAATGGTGAACGGGTTGAGCGTATAATGTTATTTTTGAAAAATTATTGGTCGGATATGAATCATGCTTACAAGGTTTATGGTACTTGTTTGAAAAATGTGATGCAAGGTCCCATAAGCGGTATGCATAAGAAATTTGGTAAGTAATTCAGCAATCGTCATTACTATAAATTATAAACTCTTTTTACCAAAATTATGTATTTTTTTTTATATCTTAATCTATTTTATAGGGCGATACTGCCAAAACGATTTATGAAGCACGTGGTAAGGCAAACATGTGTATAAAAAGCTTATAAAGTTTCAAGTTGTCATCAATGTTAGAAAATCTTGCAAGACCAACACGCGGACACTTTAGCTCGTAATGTATGAATGAAGCAAACATCAAGTTCTAGCCCGAGAATGTCTAATCCCACAACACCCGACATACCCGTTAGCTCTAACAACGACTCTCCAGTACTTATCACGAATGTGGAGACGAAATTTCCTAGCGGTATCAAAGTGCTAAACTAAAGAAAAAAATAAAAAAATCAAATATTCTCATTGAATGCCAATATACTTATTAGTCACCTTGACCGAATGGAGAAGAAGAAATAAGAGTATGTTGCCGAGAGAGATAAGAAGAAAGAAGAGTATATATCTGGGAGAGATAAGAAAAAGGAAGAAAGAGAAGCTCGTATTATGGAGTTAAGAGAAAGGAAGACAAAGGTCGTGGAAAATTTAGAAGCTCAATTTCAAGCCCAAAACGATCAAAAGGTGATGACGATGGACATGTCTACTTTGGACGACACTCAAATAGTTTATTGGGAGGCACAACGTAATGCGGTTATCGCAAAAATGTTTAAAGCTAATAATAATAATGCCTAAGATGCTCTAGCTGAAGAATCTTATTTTGGAAGTTTGATTATATTTTGGTAATTTTTGTTTAAGAAGTTTGGTATATTTTAAATAATCAAATCTTGTTGAGAAAGTTTAGCTTTTTAATTATTTTATATTTGAATTTATATTGAAATTAAATAAATTTCATAAAAGTGTTTAGTTGAAATTACATAAAATTGAAATAAAGTTGCGTTTACATTAAAATTACATATAATTGAAAATTCTAGTTGTTTCTCTGATGTTTCCACAAATGTTTAATTATATCATTTCGAAGTGTCATATACTTATCCGAACTTGTCATCTTATCGTACTTCACAATGTATTCTTATAAAGTGACTTCTTCCCGATTCAAGTCAATTGGGTTAGGGTCTAGGACAAAATACTCGGTCAGTAAGCTTACTCCGTACCTATTGCATTCTTCCTCGACGATCATGTTATGCATAATTATACATATTATTATTATTTTATCGAGGTTTTTGGATGACCAACTTCTTGTCAGACTTTTCACAATTGTAAATCGAGATTGAAGAACACCGAAAGCTCGTTCTACATCTTTTTGATATGACTTTTGTTGCTTGGCAAAATATTTCTCTCGATTACCTCGGAGAAATCGTAAGGTTTGAATAAGCGTTGCTCATTTCAGATATATACCATTCGCCAAGTAGTATTCCATGTCGTATAGTTTTCTATTTTCTTCAAAGTTGCAAGGAAAAAACGACCAAGACAAGATCTCAAAGAGATGTGATTGATCAAGAACATTTATGTTATTGTTGGAACCAGGCATTCTAAAAAAATGTACCATATCCATAAATCATGAGATGTCACCACTTCCAAAATGATTGTAGTGCTTTCTTATTCCTCGTGTATTGACCCACCAAGCCGTGGGTAATTTTTCTACTCCCAATGCATGCATCCAAACTACCTAGTATGTCGGAAATCCACATTTCTTGGCAATGTACAACAACCGTTGTATATCGTCCGGAGTTGGCGATCTCAAATACTCCGCACCGAATTACCCGATCATTGCATTGCAAAATCTCGTAAGGGCCTCAATTGTTGTGCTCCCTGTAACCTAAACATAGTCATCACAGCTATCCGCCGACACTCCTAATGCAAACATACAGAATACCACCGTAAGTTTTTGTTAAGGTGATAAACCCAAATATTTGCACAATTTCGCTTTCGGGCAAAAACTTGTCATAAGCAACGACCGCATTCAAAATACGATCGAAAAGTCCTTGGCTCATACGAAATCTCTGACGGAAATGTTC
This sequence comes from Kingdonia uniflora, assembly GCA_014058105.1. Taxonomy (NCBI): domain Eukaryota; kingdom Viridiplantae; phylum Streptophyta; class Magnoliopsida; order Ranunculales; family Circaeasteraceae; genus Kingdonia; species Kingdonia uniflora. The sequence goes on from JACGCM010001634.1 coordinate 96,302, forward strand.
ACTCCGTAAACATTTTTATCATGGAAGTAGTCTTGCATGAGTAACCTTATGATAGAATACACGTTAGTGATTTATGGTTTTATGCCCAGTAACCGAACTGA